>BRDA01002518.1:0-14215 GCA_036984385.1 Crenuchus spilurus
ACACTAAGACGTCATGGTTTAAAGTCATGCATGGCAAGGAAGGTTCCCTTGCTTAAATCAGCACACGTCCAGGCCCGTCTTAAGTTTGCCCATGATTAAGTTTGCCCATTTGGATGATCCAGAGGAGTCATGGGAGAAAGTGATGTGGTCAGATGAGACCAAAATAGAACTTTTGCACATGGGACAGGACGACTGCACTGTATTAAGGAGAGGATGACCGGGGCCATGTATTGTGAGATTTTGGGGAACAACCTCCTTCCCTCAGTTAGAGCACTGAAGATGGGTCGTGGCTGGTCTTCCAACATGACAATGACCCAAAGCACACAGACAGGATAACCAAGGAGTGGCTCCATAAGAAGCATATCAAGGTTCTGGAGTGGCCCAGCCAGTCTCCAGACCTAAACCCTATAGAAGATCTTTGGAGGGAGCTCAAACTCTGTGTTTCTCAGCGACAGCCCAGAAACCTGGCTGATCTGGAGAAGATCTGTGTGGAGGAATGGGCCACAATCCCTGCTGCAGTGTGTGCAAACCTGGTGAACAACTACAGGAAACGTTTGACCTCTGTAAAGGCTTCTGTACCAAATATTAACACTGATTTTCACAGGTGTTCAAATACTTATTTTCCTCACTGTATATCAGAGTGTAATCGGGTCAAATATTTGGTCAAATGTGCTGAAGTACTGGCTTACCTGGGTGAGAGGCCTCCTTGAGAGCAGTTTGTGGGTGATGTAAGAGGACTGGTGCGGCTACTGGGGAGGCGGGTAGGGGTGCGACCCACTGTGTTGCTTGGTGAACCCTTCAATAGAGATAAACGAGCTGGTTAAAGAGTTAAATGGTTAGTCCCTCAATCCCTTCTTTGAATGTGTGCACTAATACAAACCCAACACCTCCACTGAGCATACAGGTGCACTTTTACAGACTGTAGTCCATCTGTGTACCCTGTTAACCTCCTTTCACCCTGGTCAGGATGCCTACAGGACCACAGAGCAGGTGTTATTTGAGTGGTGGATCATTCTCAGCACTGCAGTGACACTGATGTGGTGGTGGTGTGGCAGTGTCTGTTGTGCTGGTACAAGTGAATCAGACACAGCAGAGCTGCTGGAGATTTTAAACACCTCGTCGTTGCTGCTGAACTGAGAACAGTTCACCAACTGATAATATCCAGACAACAGCATCATGTGACCACTGATGGACTAGAGAACAAGGTAGGTGTGTCTATCAGAGTGGACAGTGAGCAGACACAGTGTTTACAAACTGTGCAATGCTAACACACCACCACCACATCAGTGTCACTGCAGTGCTGAGAATGATCCACCACACAAATAATATCTGCTCTGTGGGGTCCTGATCAGTGAAGAACAGGTGAGAGGAGGAAAATAAAGTACACAGAGAAACAGATGAACTCCAGTCTGTAACTGTAGAACTACACAGTGCTCCTGTGTAAAAAAGGACGAGGTTCTCTAAAGTGTGCTGTGACTCTACCATTGCTGATGCATTGCTGGAATTCTTCAGGTGGTTGTGTAGGAGCTTGGTGGCTCCATCCTGGAAGGTTTTGGGCAGAGCTCCCAGCAGCATAGTGAATTCTGGAGTGTTGAGCTCAAACAGAGAAATCAGCACCATCTGAGCTGCCTGCAAAACACAATCAGACTGCAGTGAGACCTGTGTTAACAGGCAAACTGCGAGTGAGGCCAGGAGCTGCTGTCAAAGACAGCTGTTGCTGAAGTGAAAATGTGAATTTCCTGCTGAAAAGAAGAAGTGAGAGAGTAACAGATGTAAGAGTGAGAGAGCAGGATTAGATCAGTAATGAGTGGCCCTCACACTGAGTGACTGATAGAGCTTGTAAAAACACCACATACTGTACATGTACATGTCCAAAAATGTAAATGCTGAAAAAGTTAAGTGTTCATAATTTCATTTAAAAGCAGTTATACACTACTCACAATAAGACTTTCGGGTGAAATGGATAGAAAACAAAAATTTGACTCTGCAGTGATATTATATCATAAAGGTGACATTTGTTTTTTAAGTTGATCAGTATGTTTATAGCTTTATAAATCAGAAATCCTTACAGAAGAGTTTGAATCTGCATGCCATCAGTAGCCGGAGCCTGAGAGAGCAAAAATTGGCCGTACTCTCTCTGGGCGGGAAAGATGGCACTCTGACCCCGGCACTACTAAGTAATGTCGGCTGGCTTAAGTGTCTGCCAGGTAGGTGATCGATCAGAACTGGGGGTCCTGCGCTTTCCTCTGAGCACGTTGGCTGCCCAGCGGTGATGTGTCAGCAGCAGTGTGAAAAGAGGCGGAGCTTGACTTCACATGCATCAGAGGAGGCCTGTGTTAGTCTGCACCCTCCTAAAGTCAGAGACATTACAAGTGACAGGGAGAGTCGACGAATGGACAGGTCGATCGGCTAAAAAACACATTGGGGAGAAAATCAGGATTTTTTAAAAAATCTAGAATCTTAAATAATTATAATATTTTATTTGAAATTCAAACTCTATCAACAGTAAAACATAAAAGGACTAAAATATGCCACTTTACATGTAATGTATCTAAAATATGACCGTTTCCCTTTTTTAAATCAATTATGAACAAAAAAACGTTTTCACAATATTCTACATTTTTGGAGATGCATTCAAACAAATCAATCATTTCTTATTTTCAGGAATGTGGGAACCTCCACTAGAGTAAAATGTCTTCTGCAGAAGTGTGTGTTCCATTAACAGAAATACTCTGTATGATACAGACATGCACTGTATGTATTACACAAATATAGTCTGTATGTAAGAAAGCTTAGCTAACGTCCTCATGCTTAAGTTAAGTATAACCCCAGCCAAAGTCAAAAGAAGGGTTAAAACCATGAGCCCCTTTCACACCTGTACTTCTACACTGAATTTAATGGTAATTAAGCAGTTAGTCAAAATCCAGGTTGCCCAACTATCAGCATAAGGTCATGTAGAAAAGTCAGTGATATCACATTAACACTCTTAGTTTAGTTCACAACTTAACCAGGACATGCACACAATGTGTTAATACATCCTCTTAACTTACAACCTCAGTTCCAAAAAGGTGGGATGCTGTGTAAAATGTAATCAAATGTAAATAACAGAATGGATTGATCTGCAAATCTTACAGACCCTTGTTTTATTCACAATAGAACATAGATCACATATCACATGCTGAAAGTGATGCATTTGACCATTTCCTGAGAAAATAAAACATCTATGAGTCTAAGATTTGTACATCCTTGCATTCTGTTGTAGTCATTGCAAAACACAACATCCCAACTTTTTGGAACTGGGATTATACTTACATGGAAGCGGAAGCAAAAGTTCTGCAATAAAAACAAATGCTTCAGTTCTTACGTAAGCTAATATCATTGGGCTTCCTGGCCAATCACAAGTTACTACACGGTGTTAAAAGGATGCATTTTGTTTCTGCCTTATCAATTTCAGGTGATGACGCATCAGCATCATCCTCCTTCCTCCCCACCACCACTAGGTTAGTCTCAGTCCTGTTGCCCAGGGGGTGGCTCCACCCATGCCCAATCTATCCGCCAGTATCAATTTGAGTCTGAATGCTGCAAGACCAGGCAAGGGACAAGGCCTACGCCAAAGACTAATACGCCTAATACTTAATTAATTACTTAATTACTGTTAATATCCTTGAATCCAGATTGGCCGGAGGAGGATGGGGTCCCCTTATTGAGCCTCAGATACTGGGGAGTGTTTCCTTGCCACTGTTGCATTCAGCTTGCTCAAAGGGGGCTAAGATCTGGATTAAGATTTGGGCTAAGTCTTATAAATCTGTTTTTATGATTCATCATTAACCTCTATCTCCATCTTAATGTGGAGTAAAATACAGTTATTCTCACTTCTGTTCCTGAGTTTTTAGAAGTTCACTCAAACTGTGACGCTCAAATGTTCAGTATCAACTTAATGTGATCAAGCCTCTCGGCACCAGAACTCTCACCACATTATTACAGACGGGAGGAGAGACTAAGCCCGTTTTTGAAGATGGAGATGATTAGAAGTGGGAAATTTAGCCAGGACATCAGGGTACCAGCCCTGCTCTTTAAGAGGAAATGACCAGGGGTCTTTTTCTGACCTCTAAGTATTGGGAGCTCAGGTTTATGCCTCATCCTAAAGGCAGCACAATTTATCCAGCAGTGTCCCGATCACTGCACTGGGACATTGGGGACCTCACGGAACACAGGAATAGTGCTTCCTAATGTCCAAACAACACCACTTCCAGCAGCCACACAGGCTTTTCCTTGGAGGTCTCCCATCCAACCTGCTTAGCATCAGTGGACTTGTGCAGGTGCTGTGACTGCTGGCTAAATGGCTGCATGTGTACTGAAAATCCTAGAGATTACAATCCCAATCATTTCCAATAGTGTTTAAGTGTGAAAAGGGCTATCGAGAGATCAGAAGAAATGGTTAGGTTCTGCAAATTAAGTGGACATGCTAGATGGTTAAGTATATCATCAAACCTCTTCAAAGCCAAAGCACCAGATACGGTTAGACTGAAGGAAAGTATTGCACAGTCAAGAAAGAGTTAAAAACTTGCAGATCGCTCATGAAAGAGCTTCTCCCACAAGTGAAGTGCTAAGACAGAATCATCCTCTTGAAGGTTGTCAGAGAGGAAAACTTGAGCCAAGTCTGCTTCCGGCGTAGGTCATGCATGACGGTTGAAAGGATCAAAGGTCAGAGGTCAGAGGACGCTACCTGCTTGCATCTCTCCTCCAGGTTGCCCTCCACTGACAGAGAGGCCAGAGAGCCAAGTCTAATTGACAGCTCCTCACTCATCCAGCTATGTAGGGTCTGAGTGTAGGGGAAGGGGAGGGTACATTGCACACACATAGTCATGTGGGAGGGTACATTGCACACCTCTTCACAAAAAGAGCCGCTCACAACCTCTGTTCAAAAGCTATGGCTCAATGTCCAGTACAAGCCCATCCCAACCCTAAAACTACACAAAGGTTGTTTTCACACTAGTTTTTGCCAAACCCAGCTCAGGAGCAGTTCAGAAACCAGGAGGTCTCTGGACCATCTTGAATTGGAGGTCTGGAGTTTGCTGGAGTCCACTGCGTGTGTGGAAGTTATCAGCTCTCGGATAGTGTGTAGCATGATTGACTCATTTTGAAACGTGACTGCTTCAACAAATTGTGTCACTTTCCTTTACAACATTCACAATGACAGGTAGATAAAATATCAAAATAAAAATAAAAAGATAAAATATCTCACAGACACATGGAGCCAATCAAGCTCAAAGAGCTACAACTTTCAGTACACACACTATCATACACTAACATGTGACTTGAACACTGAGTGTGTTTACATGCACTTAATACATCTGATCATTTAAAAAATACATTTTATTTCTAAGTTTTTGACCATTTTTATCCCCTTCCAAATGTAATAATAGCCAATTAGCCCATCCCCTCCGTTTGGACTCCGCCCATCACTTTTGCAATGTCCCTGACTCTAGAAGTTTGAAGACAAACACATGTTTGCAGCCACCACCTCTTTTTTATTGCTGATACACGGTCACTGGGGAGCCAACGTGCTCGGAGGAAAGCGCAGGATTCCAGGATAATTGAAAGTGGGGTGGCTCAGCGAGCTAAGACGCTGACACTATGACCCGAGGATCACGAGTTCAAATCCCGGTCATGCTGTTTGCCGGGGCCCACAGAGAGCAAAAATTGTCAGTGCTCTCTTTGGGCGGGTAGATGGCACTCTCTCACTCTCTCCATCACTCAGACATTGCAATGTCCGCTGGCTCAGGTGTCTACTGATTGGTCCATTAGGAGCTGGGAATCCTGCGCTTTCCTCCAGGCACGTTGACTCCCCAGTGACGGTGTTATCAGCTATAGTTAGAAAAGAGGCGGTGACTGTATCACACGCAGCGGAGGAGGTGTGCGCATGTCTTCACCCTCCGAGATCAGAGACAGTGCAAAGTGATGGGGAGAGCCCCCTAGTGGATGGAATGGGATAATTGGTTACTACTACATTGGGAAAGGGATAAAATGTTAAAAAAAACAAAAAACAGTAATTTAAAGTTCATGGGTCCATGATTCATTACTTCATTGTAGCCAAATAGTGCTGTTCTTCTGCATTTGAGTGTTTGTATCTACATGAAACAATAAAAGGCAGAAAAACAGATCAGTCTGGTGCTTAACATTTTGCAAACCTGCGTGCAGAAAAGTGATGTAAGGAACTGTACAATCACTCCATGATTCAGATGGAATACGGGTGCGTAACACACACTAATGAGCCCAGAATTGGCACGTTATTGCGCCTGGCAGTGGACCCATGTGTTTGTTACATGTGTGAAAACACCCTGTGTGTCCAAAAGTTTGTAGACACCAGCTGATGCAAAGTTTCTTCTGAAACAAAGAGCTTTAATAAAGTTGTCGCACCTTTGCCGCAATAGCAGAGATCAATTTTCTGAGATCAGTCCAGGTTCACTCAGAAACCCAATTTACATGTTTTTACCCCAGATATAGTCAACCGGTCGAGCCGAGCAGAGTTTTTTTTCGTTTAGAACTAGAGGTGCAAGGCCAACATCAAAAAAACATTACCAAAATTTCTCTCAGGCCCCTCAACAATCATCCAGATCTTAATGAAGGTCTCACAGACGAGCTGATGTGTTTTACAGCATGATGACTGAAGCTCCAGGTCTAGTCAAAAAAGCTAACTTTAGACTGATCTACTTTTGGCTACATCTGAGGTTTTAAATTGTGTCAAATATTTTCTGGGTGAACCACTGACATATGAGCCTGATCTTTAAAAGGGAAATGTGGGGTCCCTCTTACCTCTAATTCAGTCGATCAGTCAGGACATGTTGAGTTTCCAAGTGTTTCCAGTTTTGCACCAGACTAAATCTCTAAAATACTTAACAGGCAGTAGACACTGCTGTACTGCACTTCTGATCAGGCAAACTGCTTCCTCACACTGTAGGCAATGAGGTAAACTAATCTAGCTATTCAGCAGCAGCAGAGCAATTAACCAGTGTTCATCAACATTACTCCTGATCTACTTCCTGTACTCAACTCCATCACACTTTATTCAGCTACTCAAGAACTTCTGACGGCAATAATTTGATAGATCAGGTGTGTCAATCAGGATTGAAGCTAAGCTCTGTAGAACAACAGCAGCAGTAAACGTAACGTCTGAACTTTCTATCATTTTATATATACTCAGCTTTTCATCACTCACCTTCCTCACATCTGAGCTTTTGGGTTCTGTTGTCCAGGTGATGATGCGTGAGACAGCCAGGCGTGTCTCACTAGAGTTCACAAAATCTGTGGGGTCCATCTGTCTCGCCAAGGACTCGATATACTTCAGAATGGCCACCTTCACCTGCACAACAAACAGCACTTTGAAAGTAATAACCAGGGCAAAATAGTGTGGCTGTACTGAAAGCGTACCATCTTACACTAATGAGATGATCAGCACAAATTAAGCAGCACAGTTATAAATGTGGAAGATAACAGTGTTCGGAACCAACTCAAGAAAAGTTGCCAACCTTGAGATTTGGGGTCTGCGTCTGATCGACAATAAAGCGCATGAGGATGTTGAACTGTTGGTCGTACGGAAATGAATCCCTTAAAAAAGGACAAAAAAGTAAATGCACTATTAACATAATAGTCAACAAAAACACAAAAATAGCATTTCTGTGTAGTTTTTGTACTATTTTCAATGAAATACAGGGTTTATATGAGGTCAGAATGCACAATCAAGTGTCACAACTTATTTGAAAGGTTGTGTATAAATGTCAAATTCTTGCTGTTAACTGTTACAGGGGTAGAGGGCTGGTGTCCAGCTAGTGCTGGACGATAAAACGATATCGATTTGTTTCACGATCATTTTTCCCTCGATGACGATAATAAGCCGGGACAATAGAATTCGATAAGCATTAACGTTTGTTTCCATTTCGCGTCTAAGCAGCTTGACAGTGAGTTCAGAAGTCTAATACTGCTGCTTGTTAGCTCCTCCTCACCAGCGCCGCCAAAATACTCTGTTGTGTTTAAGACAAGCTGTGATTGGCCGGGTGAGAGAGTGTAAGGTCACTGTGTGCGTGTATGTGAGAAGGAGAAGGAGGGGGGGCTGGCTGTGCATTCACCCGCATGCTAGCATTAGCCTGTTAGCTTGGCTCTCTAGCCTGTTGTTATTTTGGAGTGGCTGCGGCCAACAGCAATCACAGTAAATCTCAACAATATAGTGACGACTGTAAACGTCTTTCTCTTTAAATGTTCTGGCAATAAACATTTTAATATTTTAAATAGTAACATTTCATGTATTTAGTCTGATGTTTTTAGAAAGATGTTGTTTAAAACTATGAAAATTTAATATCGTGATGATTATCGAGATTGATCACTATAGAAACATTTATCGCAATAAAATATTTGGCCATATCGCCCAGCTCTATGTCCAGCACAGTTTGGTGATTCCTCTGCTCTGACACCACAGTTAATCCTGCTCATTACCTGCTGAGCTGAATCAGGTGTGTTTGATCAGGAAGATCAAAACTGCAGGAATCCAACCCTCCATTACTGAAGTTGCCCACCCCTGCCCGAGATGGTATTTCTTGCTTTAAAAAGCTTTGGAGAAATGGAAAATGAAGGTCACACCTGGTGACATCGAGGGCTTTCTGCACTTTGGCCTGAACAGAGCCCAGCAAGTCAGCACCCATCTTCTTCAGCAGCTGCGTGAGCAGCACAAACAGCCAGTCTTGCAGGTCATCTCTGTGCAACAAAATGAAGTCCACCAGCGTCTCCAAGAACATGCTGAACACCTGCCAACACATAATCAGACATTTATGACATAAAAAGCCTGACATTTTGCACAAACTCTTTTCTGATAATACACATAAAACAGACTTACTCTCTGACGCACAAATCCAAACCAAGCCAAGAGCATGCAATGAAACAAACACTCCATTAGTATCACAGCACTGCACTTAATAACAGAAAACATGTTTGTAAGCCATGCCGTCTTTGGCGTGACTAACCTTGCTGTGAGGATCTGCAAACATCCTGGTGAAAATCTCACACAGTCTCTTCAGTTCCACACGGCTGAAAGAGGAGAAATCCCACATGCAGGTGGACTATAGGTTTGTACAGGAAGCAAACAGACTACCACTCCTTTACCTTTCTTATAGAAACATCTTTACCATTCAACACCAAGTATTGTTACAGTAGCTGTGATAGCAGGTTTAAACAGTAGACGGTGCTGATACAATACTATGACATTTTCTAAATGTATCACAGCATCACATGATATACAGCTTATCAAGTTAATCAACTCACACTTCCTGTGAGCTGACACTCTATCCTAAAGGACCTTACACACCTGTTAAATACACCTATTATTATTATTAATAATAATAATAATAATAATAATAATAATAATATTATTATTATTATTATTATTATTATTATTATTATTATTATTATTATTATTATTAAGTCACAGCCATATGGACAGTCTCCAGAGCATTCTGTCATCTGTTTGGGGTCTTCAGGCCTCTTAATGACTCATTAATTATTCCTCTGTATCTATCCATCCTGCCTTTTATCATCCAGCTATCACATTCATAAAGAACCACATAAAAGACCATAGTCTGGACAGTTCAGTAAAGGGAACCAGAGTAGGGACACCCAAAATTTTGGAAACCATGACCGTACAGATACCAAAGGTGTGAAAAGCAGAACAGTCATTATAGGTACTGAAGGTCGTGATTTCTCTATAACTGAGGAAAGCAGCTGTCACGCCCCGTCTTGGCCTCGTCCATTTCCCTGTCTTTTGTGCCTGTGTTCATCCTCCTTATGTGCGTCCTTCCTCATATCTCAACCCCCTGTGATGTCACGTCATTGTTCTGGTGTGTTACCTTGTTTGTATCCAGTCACTGCTCCTTTAAAGTCTTCTCTTTATGTTAATGTTAAGCTGAATGTTATATGTGATAGTCAGTGCTTGGGGTACACAGATTTGTGTTTTAGTTTGTGAAATAAACCCCCGTTTGGATCACTATCCTGGACTCTTACTCTCCACTCACCCTCAGGAACGTCACAGCAGCATATCATCCCTATAAGCGTAGTCTCACTTTAAATACAAAGGGAAGGAGAAGGAAGCTTAACCATATAACCACAGCATGACTTCAGCAAGGGCAGGTGGCACAACAGGTGCATCTGCTGTAGCAATGCTTCACTCACAACAGTCACAAAGGCTGATTTTAGCTTGTTTTGGCCTACACAGTGAGTGCTACTCATAGTGTTAGTAGGCTACTGACATTACCAACGTGGGCTTGGTGCAGACAACTAAATGTGTGTTATTGTGATGACATCTAAACCAGAAAGTAATCATCCTATACATCTGGACTAAAGCTGGAGAGAAGGTTGCAGTCTGGAACTAATCGATTAATGTCAGAATATGGCCTCATAAATCAAAATTCACAGCATTCAACTGCAGCATAAAAATGCCACGTCGCCATTTTGGTAGGCAAAATGCAACTCTGACATCTATAGCTTGAAGTGCTGAGAGTCAGCCTGTGACCACAAACTGACAGCATTGGGTTAGTTTAATGTTGTAGTGCATCTTATAGGGGAGAAGTTCAATTTTCTTTATAATTTAACTCAAAAAGGTAAGCTGTCATATTTTATATTCATTACATGTGAAGTGACATTTCAAGCATTTTCTGTTGTTATATTGATATGGTTTTAACAGTCATTTACTCAAACTCCATCCATCCATCGTCACACCCGCTCAATCCTTATCAGGGTCGCGGTTAGTCCCCTACCCCCTCACCGGGTGCAGGGCAGGGCATTACACTATTCAACTAAGCCCAGGACAGGGCGCCAGTCCATCACTGGGCGCACACACGCACACATATACATACACACACACACAATTTTATAGTACCCAATCCACCTGACCTCCATGTTTTTGGACTGTGGGAGGAAACTGGAGACCCCGGAGAAAACCCACACAGACACAGGGGGAACTCGGCCCACATGGGGACTCAAATCCAAGACTCCAGTACTGAGAGGCAAACGTGCTAACCACTAAACCACCGTACCGCCCTCAAACTCAAAATCCAATATTCTAACTTGAGATACTGGATTTCGGCTCATCATGAGCTATAATCAAGGCCTGACATGTCACTTTACGTGTAACGATTACAAAATCACAACAACAAAACAAAGATTTTTTTCACCATATTCTTATTTTTTGAGATGCACTAGCCTTTATAGTCCTTCATCCATCAAAACACCACTGAGCAGTTAGACAAGGAAGCTGTTACAGGCACAATAATCACTAGATGGCACTTCTTGTATAAAGTAAGTAGTGTGGTCATACGCTCAGTGTGGAGAAGGAACGTGAACCTGCCTACCAAAATGGTGAAAGTGTGACTGCTTGAAATCATCAGAATACTATGAATAATGCTACCTTTAATTAGAATACAATACCTGAGGATTCTTTGGCTTTTCAGAAGGTTCTGGAGGCCGAGCAGGCCTTCTTTGCGTTCAGACCAGTTGGAGCTGGCACAGTGGTTTAGGACTTCGGCTACGTCTTCTGTCTGACGCATGTAGTGTGGAACTCCGCCGTTACGTGAGCTGTATGACCGCTCCGAACAAGCACTGGATGCATCACTGTTGGCATCATCATCAGAATACATACCAGGAGACTCATAACGCCGCCGCACAGGCCTTCGCTGTGGATCAAAGAGAGTGACGGAGAGGACAATAAGACTCCATCTATATAACCAGTGTTATATTTAGTTCTGATGCTCAACCATGCAAGCAGACAGTTTTCTGAGGGTCTGCTGTTGATGCCATGAGGACAGAGGCATGCAGTGTTGACAATTATTGCCACAAATGTGTAAAAGCTCATCCTTTGAGGTTCCAAAAAAGACAAGTCCAAAACAAAGGGGTCAGTATGTTTTGAAAGTGTGTTAATCGTTTTTTAAGGAGGGATTTTGTAAGTCTTATAAGAGGACATGGCACCCTTGCATTTTGATGTAATGTCGCTCTGTACTTCAGTGGAATCTGAACATGATGGAGACGTGAGGGAAAGGAGAAGACAAGGTCATACATGACCAAAAATCTACCTTATTTCTGGAGTCCCCTAAAAGCTGATGAGATTTAAGATAGCCAGAGAGGGAAAAGCAAAGACAACCACAAATCAGCACGCTCAGCTGTTACCTGCTACAATAATCACTAACATCAAAACTATGTTACATTTCTATTCTGGTAACAATCTAAAAAGACGTTTAAAGGCCCATATATGGACCTAAACTGTAGTTACTATGAATGCTACATAATATACATCAATTAGCTATAACATTAGCATGTCGTCCATGTATCTACACTCATTGTTTATATTATCAGCTCCACTGATCATACAGGTGCACTGTGTAGTTCTACAGTTACAGACTGTAGTTCATCTGTTTCTCTGTGTACTTTATTCACCTGTTCTTCATTGATCAGGACCAACACAGGACAGCCACAGAACCACTGTTAGTACTACAGTGACACTGATGTGGTGGTGGCATGTTAAGTGTGTGTTATGCTGGTTCAAGTTGAATACACACAGCACAGCAGCTGGAGTGTTTAAATAAATGAGCTACTGTCTCTGACTTTACATCCACAAGTGGACCAACAAGGTTGGTGTAGCTAACATACACATACAAGTGGACCCAGCAACTCCATTGTGTCTGATCCACTCACACCGGTTTAACTGCAGTGTTGAGAAGGATCAACCACCCAAATAATATCTGCTCTGTGAGGGTCCTGATCACTGAAGAACAGGTGAAAGGAGGATAATAAAGTACACAGAGAAACAAGATGAACTACAGTTTGTAATTGTAGACCTATACAGTGCTCCTGTATGATCAGTGGCTGATAAAACAGAGTGTAGATACAAGATTTAATGTCTGATCAGTACACATATTCATAATATGACTGCTTAAAATTGAATAATAAAATTGAATAAAAAGCCCACAGAAACATATGAAACTGATTGGAAATCTCACCAGGGCATCAGCTACGGCTGCCTCCACCTCCATTCCAGTGTTGAGGATACGCATGGCATTGACCGAGGCTGAGATACGTGCCTGATGTATTAAACCAAAACGATCTGAGAGAGAGAGAGAGAATATGTAAATAATATAAATGTAAATTTAAATCATGTAAACACAACCCCAGTGCAAAAATAACAGCAAAGACACATCCAAACCAGTCAAAACCCCAAAATATATACATCATATGTCAAAGCTTGGACACCTTTGATCAAACTGTATGTTCTGTTGATTTTCTAAGTGATTTTAGTCAATTGACAAAAGAACTCAACAACAATACAGTGAAAATAAATAAAAAACTGTATATAGAGGAAAAAGTTCATTGATGTTAATAAAATTTAAAAAGTTTTTAAAGTAAAAAAGTAAAATATTTTATATTCATTACATGTAAAGTGACATTTCAAGCCCTTTTTGTTTTACTGCTGATCAGTAGGACTTATAGCTCATTAAAATTAGAAGTCTAGAATCTCACATTATTAGAATATTTAATTTTGAGTTTAAATTCCTGTTCAAACAGTATCAACATATCCCGAGTGGCTCAGCAGGCTTACACACTAACACTATGACCAAAGGATCGCAAGTTTGAATCCCAGTCATGCTGTTTGCCATCGGCAGCCTGGCTGTGCTCTCTCTGGGCAGGTAGATGGCGCTCTCTCTCCATCAGGCGTCTACTGATTGGTCCATCAGAGCTGGGGATCCTGCGTTTTCATCCTGTTGGCTCCCCAGTGACTGTATATCAGCAGTAGTTGGAAAAGAGGCGGTGGCCACATCACACACATCAGAGGAGGTTTGTGCTTGTCTTCACATAATCTTCTAGAGTCAGGGATATTTGGTGGGATGGGTTAATTGGCTACTAACTACATTGGGAGGGGAAAAATTGGCAAAAATACAAAAACAAGCTTGAAATATGTCACTTTACATGCAATTAATATAAATGATGACAGTTTACCTTTTTTAATTAAATTACGATTCTAAATGAACTGTTTCACAATTTTGTAATTTTTGGAGATGCACTAGTATCAGTCAGAGCTTTTACACGACCACATTTTATAAAATTCATTTAACAAACATCGACCAACCGGAAAAGGGTAGCTTGCCCTCTCCAGGTGGGTGGAGAAGTCTTGCCTCAAGTGGAC
>BRDA01002519.1:0-26360 GCA_036984385.1 Crenuchus spilurus
CCTCAATAAACACTATTAATCACTAGAATAGGCGATATTAGTTAATAGACAACCACAGTAAACACTTAATTACTAGGAGATGGTCAGGTTTTGATTGGTGCTGCAGACTCATGACGTGAGAATATGGTAGTTAAGTATGTTACAGTTACATTGTATCAGTGATTTATGTCTTAATCAGTGTTCATCAACACTGCAGCTCTGATTTAATGTTATGACATTTTGTGTGGCAGTGGCGCTTTATTACTGACCCTGCCACACGTGGGGCTGATTGGAGGTGTGTGTTATTGTGGCTGCAGTAATGGAAGTGAGGCTGATTTTGTTAGTATTGACCCCAGGTGGCCATTAGCTGTGCTGTGTTTTGCTCTGTGTGTTGTTTTGCAGTACTGCGGCTGGTTTAACCACAGAGAAATGTCTCCCTGTAGATTATGATCGGAGAGGGGATCCTCTACTGCTGCTTGGCCAGAAGAAACCTCGCCATCAAAACGGAGGCTAATATAAACGCTGCCGGCTGCAATTTTAACTCCTATATCCGCCGGGCTGTAAGGTTTGTGGGTAGGCATTCATTTTTCATGCCCTTTGTTATTATACGGCCTCTTTTCAAATGAAGAGTCATTGATTACCAATAACAAGACTCTTATTTTCTCATGTGTAACTCTATAAATAGCATATAGTCTTGTTAATGATTCTGTATTGTTACTGTTCGCTCAGGTGTACACATTTTTGGCTTGTGCATCACTGCGCTCATCACGGACATCATCCAGCTGTCCACAGGCTACCATGCCCCCTACTTCCTGACTGTGTGTAAGCCCAACTACACCACCCTCAACACCACCTGTGATGAAAATGCCTTCATCATAGAGGACATCTGTTCGGGAGCTGACCACGTGGCCATCAACGCCGGGAGGTCAGACATCCACATCACAGCACAGCGAATTCAAGAGATCAGCGACGTGCATTTAAAATCTCCAGAATTTCACAAATATCACTGATTTCACAATTTTATAAGAGCATTGTTATATTTTATTGTTAATTAAAACGTTTTAAGACATTTGCAGACAAGTCCAGTTCAGAGTGTGGGTGAAGACGTGTCTCAGGTCTATTAGCTACGATGTAGCATCACGTTTCTGTGAGGCGCAGCTCACTCAGCCCAATTCCTCTCTGCGTTCTGTCACATTTCCCCAGGGCTTCATTTATGGCTACGTGATGCTCACCATCCACCACCCAAATAACCCCTGCTCTGTGGGGGTCCTGACCATTGAAGAAAAGTAAAGTACAGACTACAGTCTGTATTTGTAACCAGTACGATCAGTGGAGGTAAAATGGAAAATGAGAGGAGGTGGTTTTAATGTTATGGCTGTTCTTCAGAGGCTTGAGTAAAATCAACCAATCTGCATGATTCGATGTTCCTGTAAGAGGCGTCTTTGTAGGTCACTCTCTGGCAAATGAAA
Source organism: Crenuchus spilurus (assembly GCA_036984385.1). Classification (NCBI taxonomy): domain Eukaryota; kingdom Metazoa; phylum Chordata; class Actinopteri; order Characiformes; family Crenuchidae; genus Crenuchus; species Crenuchus spilurus. Next base: position 1,449 of record BRDA01002519.1, read on the forward strand.
GCAAGCTGAAAGCGTTTGATCTCAGGTGAGCAGGAGGAGGAGGAGGAGGAGGAAGATGCTCGGGTGGTTCTCGGTTGAGAAGCTGTAACAATGTCAGACTTAAGCAGCTGACAGAACATTGCAGTTTTTAACTGAATGCATCCACAGATTGTTCAGTAATGCGCTCGTCCTGTCTCTCTCACACTCCGCGGTCTGTTCGTAGGGCGGCAGAGGGAGGCTAGAGAGCGTTATAGCACACGGCGTTCTGCTAAGCCCACACAGAGTTCAGTCCTGGTTTGCTTGTGAAGCTCCAGCACACCCACACACATCCATTTGCACCTCTCTGCTTTTCTGTCCTCGGCAGATTTTCCACTCAATCACGGGAGCACAATTAGACCTGTTTTGTTCGAGCTTCCGGTAGGTACGTGGTCCTTAGCCCTGGAGCTCATGAAAGACATCTTTTAATAATGTAAAAGCCTGTCTAATGGAAGACGATGCACTGGTTTGTCCACCAAGATCACGTGCTGGAACATCCATTCTCCAAAACACAGAATGTATTTTAAATGAATAGTTCACATCTACACTGCGAAAATGAGCTCTTAGCAAGTAAGGACTTCTTAAATTTAGTTTTATTTACTCCGTTTCTCATTTTGTTAATGTCGTGAGCTTGTTTTACTACTGCCTTCACTTTTTACAAATTACACAGATCTAAAATTAGTTTTAGATAAAAGTGTTACACAGGCTTTAGTTCAGCACAAACTCAGCAACAACAGAGTCAGAACAGTAAGAGTGACATAAATCTATATTCTGATTAAATCTGCTCTAATCTTAGACTTTACAAAAACCTGTTTTCAGATGTGCTGATATATTGTGAAAAAACACTCTAAACATTTCTAGACTTCTGAGCTCAGAACTGAATAAACAGAGGTGTTGGCTACACACTGCTCATTACAGTTTTTAGACATTGTATGTAGTTTTATTTCTAATGCTTAACTAATGTGAGGCGACACTCTGTTTTCACTCATTCAGTGGTTCCTATATTTATTATTTATGAGAGGTGTGAACAATCACCTTTTGCTGAGGTAAGATCTTTTTTGTTTGATGTGGGGTCTTTGCACATTCCACACATTCCATGGTCGATATCCCACCAGTGCTATGACTGGAATTACCATGTCATTATGTCATATGTCATCATGTCATATGAATGACAGATCAAGTCATTTTGGTGGGTAAAATACACAGCTCCCTGACTCTCTGACTCTCTGACTCACTCTCATAAACGTGTCTCTGCTTATTTAAACTAAACGGTGAAATTAAACCATAAAATTAACCATGTTTTATTTCTAAAGCTTAACTAATGTGAGGTGACACTCCGTTTTCCTCAGACACTAACCCTACAATGAATATTCATGAGATAGGTGTAAACACTCAGGAGAGGTCTATTACTAGAACCCACCAATGGAATGTCAGGAATTACCATGTCATTATCATATGAATGACAGAGCGCAGAGGAAAATATGCGAAACTTGTCTGACTTGCTCTCACAGACGTGTCTCTGCTTATTTAAGCTCATCTCACAAGAATCTAAAATATATTTCATTTCAATTCATAAATATGTGAAAAGGGGACCCTTTAAGGTTTTCGGGGTATGTGTCGTTTTGTTTCTAGGATAAAGTGTTTTTTAAAGGACTTTAAAATGGTGATCTTTCCTCAGTGAAGTGGAAGGTAAAAACATGTATGTTTGTTTGTTACAGGAAGTCTTTTCCATCTCAGCACGCCACCCTCGCTGCCTTTGCCGCAGTGTACATCTCTGTAAGTAACACAGCTTCACCTTCACTCCCTGTGCTCTCATTACGTCAGTCTCGATCAGAACTTTCCTCAGAATCCGCTTATTTATGTGTCTTTTATTCACGACTTTCATCCAAGTTTAAACTTCCTTTATATTCTGTTTTTTTGTTTCTTATAAATAAATTAAGAGATTTGTGTTAAAATAAAAGAGGTTTTGATTTAGATCGAGTTATCACACTTTCAGCATCTGATGTCTGGGGTTGAAGTTAGACTGAGCATTGGATTTAGAGTTTAGGTTTAGCAAACTCAGCAACAACAGTGTCAAAACAGTAAGAGTGTCATAAATCTATATTTTGATTAAATCTGCTCTAAACTTAGACTTTCCTAAACGTAACACATTCTAGGCTGCTGGAATCAACCAATGGAATGTCCAAAATTACCATGTCATTATCATATGAATGACAGATTGCTTCTTTTGGTGGGAAAATATGCCCAGCTGTTTGAGTCGCTCTCACAGACATGTCTCTGCTTATTTAAGCTCCTCTCGCAAATATCTTTTGGATATGGATGCAGGACAGATGGAGGTGTATGATCTTTGCCTCCAAACAATCATGATGTCAGTGTTGACTCTATTCTTAGACGCTCTGCTCGAGTCCCACCACATCTAACACATCTAATCTGACGTCCTTGTGACTGTGAGCAGATTTAGTGCTTTGCTGTCCAGACTATCAAAGTTAAATTCTAGATTTAAAAAATCAAATCTATATACAGTTCTACAAGCATGACACTGCAACTGTACCAGAACCCTTTTTCTGGTGACCTTGGGTGTTAAGAAAGGCGCCCTTAAATAAAATGTATTATTATTATTATTATTATTATTATTATTATTATTATTATTCAAAAAGCTTCCCTATAGAACCATCTACCAAGCGGAGAACCCTTTAATCATGCAAGGGCCCTAAACCATCTTTACTAAAGGGCCCTTGAAGAACCATATGTTTAGAGTGTAGAGGAACCTTTGTTTAGTACACTGTACAGTGGACTGTGATGCTGATAATTGCTGGAGGTCCTGCACTAGTATAACTGTGGTAAAGAGGGATTTCCATCCTCAGATGTACTTCAATGCCACCCTGACTGACTCCTCCAAGCTGCTCAAACCCCTGCTGGTCTTCTCCTTCATCATGTGTGGAGTCATCTGTGGCCTGACACGTATCATCCAGTTCAAGAACCACGCCATTGATGTGTACTGTGGCTTCCTCATTGGAGGGAGCATCGCCATCTACCTCGTGAGTTTATCAATTATTATTATTATTATTGTTATTATGCTTTCAGATCACTAATGACTTCATGACCAGTAAATAATCAACTCAGCCTCTTTACCCCAGAGGGGAATGATGATTCCAGCAAGTGGTACAGAGCAATCGGTGCACACACAGTGGACCAGCTAAACAGTCCTTATTGCAACATCTTCAAAGCAAGCAGTCGCAGCACAAACCTCACCAAATACCTTGAACATATTTATAGAAAACAGATTCACTTCAACTCTTCCACATAATGCTACTAGTAATATTTATCCTGCGATTGTCGCTGGGGCTTGAGCTGGTCCCCTCTGTCCATCGTGTTTGAGCATCTCTGTGTTTCTGCTGAGCCTGGAGTCAGTGAGGAGGATCTGGGGAGGTTCTGCACCGAGTGAAGAGACAATGCTGTGTTTAATGGGGTTATAAATAGCCTGTATGCTAATCCCGTGTGGCTGTTTTCCTGCCGTCCTCCCACACACTCCTCCGTGTGTTTTCTCGCTCTGCCTGCTGGAGCTGTTCCCTGGGCCCTGCCGCTGCTCTGTGATCTCTAACATGCTGATCTGAGTAAATCTGATCTTTACAACTTTCCTCCAAGCTGGAGAAACAAGCGCTCCACTGCCAGGCCTTTCCTGTGATACTACGGTTGAGTGTGCTAAAGCAAAGCATGGAGGAGTTTACAGGGTAGTCTGCTATTAACCAGACCCTGAGTGATATTTCTCACACACACACATGGCACTAATGAAGAGTTCATTCAGAGAGGTCACCTTTTTTTTGGCATTTTTCACTTTCTAACAGTGTTGAACATTTCTGTGACCCTTTACATTTTGGGCAAATGTCATAATGACTGGACATAAAGAAATGGCTCAAAATTAATTAGAAAGACGTCTGGTTCCATTGACTTCAATTAAAAGTGAAGTCAGTTTTTACCTTCTCCTGAAAAGTTAGCGTCCTTGAGAGCATCTGTCATTGCAAACAAACTCTTCACATGTACCATCTGCCTAAAATGATCAATTAGGTCACATATTGCGCGAGAATTCAGTAATCTTTACAGAAAAGTACTGACCAGTTAATTAAATGGGGTGTACATGAGTCTAAGGTCACCATATGCAACAGGGCAGATACCGGGATATAAAGCCTCCAGCATTGTTCTGAGGAGAGTTGTGTTCTCTGGAGTGATGGAGCTTCATCCAGTCTTTGGGATGTCCAGAACTAGTCCGCCAACATCAGTACCTGACCTTAGCAATGCTCCTGTGACTGAATACGAACAAATCTAGTGAAGAGGAGACTGTAAAGTTTGTCTAATGTGCATAAAATCTAGAATATTTAATTAGGCTTGGGCTGAAAGACATTGGCTAAAAGGCATCATAGTGTTGCCATACATACTGTAAAGGACATATGGTGTATGGTGATAGCAGCCGTCTTTGTCTTTCCAGAATTGGAGCTAGCCCAGGGCTGTGTTTAGAGTCTGTGTTTTGGACTATACCCCCAACTCTCATTTTACTGCCAACATGTTAAATATGAATATCCTGACACAGTTCAGTACAGTGTAGTTTAGTGCAGTATAACAGATGGCCAAAATACATGAGACTCGAGCTCGAACCCTTTATTATTAAACACAGTGGTACTCGGAACAATTTAAAATGTTCTATATTTCTGCATCAGACTGTCCTTAAAGTAGGCAAAGGGATTCGACATTCTGTTGTCCTGATGTCCTGACATTTTTTACAATATGTTGGTTTAATTCAGTGTACATTGTGCCATTAATGATGACAAGGCATCCAGACAGAGGCACTGCAAAACGGGCACAAACCATGATGCTACCACCACCGTGTTTCACAGATGGGATGAGATTATTATGCAAACAAAACACTTCTCATTTAAACCATTTAAACCAAAAAGCTCGTTTTTGATCACAACTGTCAACAAAACATTGTTCCCGTCATCTTCTGGCTTAACTTACCAGAGGTGTAAATGTGGGGAAAGTGAAGGTTTGGGTCCAAACGATAACCAGTTCAATCCCCTTAACCAGCAGGATAGCTGTGCAAGGCACCTAACCTGCAGCTGCTCCCCGGGCGGTGCTGGTGGTGCTGGTGTGTGTATATGTGCAGTAGGGCTTAGCATCACTGATAACGTTGTCATTTTTTCTTGCAGGGTCTTTACGCGGTGGGGAACTTTAAACCCAGTGAAGACACATCACTCCATCAGCACCATCACCATCATCAGCTCCCTCATTTGCGCCCGCCGCCGCCCATGCAACCTCAACCTCCGCCCATGCAGCTACCCGCCCAGCCGCAGCCCATAATGCCCCCTCCGTCCCTTCGAGAACCACTCCGACCGCTGCCCAACCTCACCACGGACCACCCTCGCCTCCTCCATGCCAAGAGCCTGAGCGTGAGAGAGCGGCCCACGTCTGCCCGCTCTGAGAGCATCCTGCTGCGCGGGCCGCAGCGCCACAGCGACTCTCTGACCAGCCTGAAGAGGGCCAGCACCGAGGTGGAGTGTATAACACCGCCCAGCCCACTCTGCAAGGAGAGTCTGGTGACCTTCAGCAACACGCTGCCCCGCGTCCACTCCACGGTGAGCGATGCACGGTTACTGCACCAGAAAGAAGTGCACTGTTAGTGTTATTATTAGTATTAACAGTATTATCTGATTTATTCTGTTGTATTAGTCACCTGATCAGTTTGTATTAGCTATGCTGTGCTAAGTTCCCACCAGTGGAAGATAATTAATAAACGAGACTAATTATTATTAGCTATCTGACTTAAACTAGTCTGTGAGACCTTAATTAAGATCTGGATGTGGTTTGAGAGAAGTTATGTTGATTTTTATCATCTCAGTTGATCCGGACCTTTGGGCTTTTCAGTTTGGTCCGAACCAAAGTATCAAGCGTGAAACCATTGTCTGACCCAGTTTTTGTTTTCATTGTGAAAACACTTTTTTGCACAGTTCAGAACTTTTGGACCAGGACGTTAAGCTGGACTATCGTCACTCAGTAAACAATAGAAGAAGAAAATAAGCTGAAAAGCGACAGAAATGAGCTGCGGAGGCACATGAGGAGAGGAGGAGAGCTAAAAATGGTGAAACTTCCTCATTTAACAGACTTCTCACCAAATTAACTACCCACAGAACTGACAACACGTCAGACACACAGCCTTCTATTAACCAATCAGAGTGAAGTATAGTGAGACGTCACCCACGTAGGTGATGATGGGATGTCCTGCTCACCAATCTGCAGTGTTTACTGTAAATGCACCAAATGTGCACAGTGTACCTCAAAGACCAACCCGGGTCTGTACGTTCACCCTAAAGCAGCAGGTTATTTTAGGTGACTACTGAGTTCTGGTGTTAGAACCATAGATCTTAACTAAAGAAGCAACATATGAATGTATCTCATGTAGAAAAGGAGCTTTTCTATCAAACACTAGAACTCAGTCGTCACCGAAAATAATAATGATACACCAACAAACTTCTCCCAACTTGCTTGGAGCACATCCAGATCTTCATTAAGATCTCACAGACTAGATGACATCTAGTGATACTACATGTAAACACCAGTAAGTACTTTATAAGTACTGATGCATATGCGGAAGGTTCTGTAAGTCAGCAGATCAGGTCTTCGGCATGAATTGGACTTCAGTGTGTCAGTCAGTCTATATAAGCACATGTAGCTTTATAACTGCAATATCATTATTTCTTGCCCTCATGGTGCAGCCCTTCCCCACTGCCCCAGAGGAGCCAGTCCCCCGGCGCCACGCCTCCATCCACGCCTCCATGGACTCCACCCGCTCCAAGCAGCTGCTCTCTCAATGGAAGAGCAAGAACGAGAACCGTAAGCTCTCTCTGCAGGCCATGGAAGTCGAGGCCGATCCGGGACGATCTCCTCAACGGTCCATGGAGCTCCGCTGCAGCTCCGAGCCAACCGCCATGGGCATGGACATCGGCATCCCTGCGAGCCAGTACATGAAGCTGGCGGCTAGCTCGGTGCCCCTGGCCAATCACAATCACAACGGCGGCAGCGGGTTGGTGGGCGGAGCCAGGGTTTCCATCCAGTCACGGCCCGGCTCCTCTCAACTTGTGCACATCCCTGAGGAGGCGCAAGAGAACGCCTGCTCTTCTCCGCACGAGGACAGCGGGGAGGCCAGCGACGGTGGCGGAGGAGGGAGTTCAGCTCGGTCAAAATGGCTGAAAGTGGCTGAAAAGAGCACCGTCTGCAGGACTAACAGCCAACCGCGCATCATGCAGGTGATCGCCATGTCTAAGCAGCAGGGAATGCTGCACGGAAGTCCAAAGAGCGAAAGCAGCGCTCTCAGCTGCACCGGATCCATCCGCTACAAGGCCCTGATGGACCAGGAGCCCAATGCAGGCATTGTTCATGTGGAAGCGCACCCAGAGAACAGGCCTCTAATAAAAATGGAAGGCGGCGGCTCCTGGCGGTGGAAACCACCCCAAGAGCGAGGCAGCATACGACAGTCCTTTGAGCTTAATGACCTCAACCGGGACTCGGAAAGCTGCGAATCGCTCAAGGACGGCTACGGCTCCTTCGACGGCAAACCCTGCCTGCCAGATATGGGCAACCCCCCTCCTCACCATCATCCCCACTTCCACCACCATCACCACCCCCATCCCCACCAGCAGGGCATCACCACCATCCGTGTGACGCCCGTGGAGACGAGCAGCGAGGCAGCCTCCGAGACGCTGTCCATCGCCTCCAGCCGAGACTCCACCTTGCAGCGGCGCAAAAACGTCAACGTCAATGTGGTCCTGCTACCCGACCGAGGCCCGAGCCCAGATAACACCAGGAACCTCCCGCACTTTTTCAAATCCTCCCCCACACCCCCACCCACTGTGACCTTCAAAGAGTGAGCTCAGACTCTCCTTCTCCTCCCTTCTTTCTGTTCCCAGAGTGGCCTTGCTCTATTACTCACTGTAGAAACAGATGGGAGCTAATACTGGACTTTTCCATTGCCCCCCCCCAACCCTCCATCTCTGATGGCCAGCTGGCTCCCTCTGACCCATGTAAGGCAGCGTTGCGCATTTTCCCACTTCTTTCGCTGTACTGTGACATTGAAAAAGCACAAAGTCCCGAGGCTCCCTGGTCGTGGTGGTGTTATTGCATTTTAATTTTACAGTCACTACTGCTGTCCTGAGTTCAGTGGTCAGTGCACTACTACTACCTAGACAGTGTCTTTTTTAACTCTCATCCTTGCCTCAACATGTGGGCGCTTTTGAAGACCAGTTTCGTAACATATTTCAATGTGAATATCAGTTTTTTTCTTAATGTAAATATTTGTACCAGGTCACATCCTTCAGCCTCATTATAACATCACTGCGGATGGTTAGCAGCTATTCTTACAGCTTTGCAAGAACTTTTAGACACATTGCTGATAGAAGAGCTGAGGATCCTGACTGTAGACAGTCTGGCCTCGCTCATTGTTTGTAATATAGTCACATATGTTTGTTATATTATCTGATGCTGTGTCTTCAAATCGGAAGTGATCATACAAATCCCCATATCAACACAAGCACATTACATTTTATACCAGACTAATCCTAACCCTACAACTACAACTCTAACCTTAACCAAACTAATCCTAACCCTACAACTACAACTCTAACCTTAACCAGACTAATCCTAACCCTAAAACTACAACTCTAACCTTAACCAGACTAATCCTAACCCTACAACTACAACTCTAACCTTAACCAGACTACTCCTAACCCTACAACTACAACTCTAACCTTAACCAAACTAATCCTAACCCTACAACTACAACTCTAACCTTAACCAGACTAATCCTAACCCTAAAACTACAACTCTAACCTTAACCAGACTAATCCTAACTCTACAACTACAACTCTAACCTTAACCAGACTAATCCTAACCCTACAACTACAACTCTAACCTTAACCAAACTAGTCCTAACCCTACAACTACAACTCTAACCTTAACCAGACTAATCCTAACCCTAAAACTACAACTCTAACCTTAACCAAACTAATCCTAACCCTACAACTACAACTCTAACCTTAACCAGACTAATCCTAACCCTACAACTACAACTCTAACCTTAACCAGACCAATCCTAACCCTAAAACTACAACTCTAACCTTAACCAGACTAATCCTAACTCTAAAACTACAACTCTAACCTTAACCAGACTAATCCTAACCCTAAAACTACAACTCTAACCTTAACCAGACTAATACTAACCCTAAAACTACAACTCTAATCTTAACCAGACTAATCCTAACCCTACAACTACAACTCTAACCTTAACCAAACTAATCCTAACCCTACAACTACAACTCTAACCTTAACCAAACTAATCCTAACCCTACAACTACAACTCTAACCTTAACCAAACTAATCCTAACCCAACAACTACAACTCTAACCTTAACCAGACTAATCCTAACCCTTCAACTACAACTCTAACCTTAACCAGACCAATCCTAACCCTAAAACTACAACTCTAACCTTAACCAGACTAATCCTAACTCTAAAACTACAACTCTAACCTTAACCAGACTAATCCTAACCCTACAACTACAACTCTAACCTTAACCAGATTAATCCTAACCCTACAACTACAACTCTAACCTTAACTGGACTAATCCTAACCCTAAAACTACAACTCTAACCTTAACCGGACTAATCCTAACCCTAAAACTACAACTCTAATCTTAACCAGACTAATCTTAACCCTAAAACTACAACTCTAACCTTAACCAGACTAATCCTAACCCTAAAACTACAACTCTAATCTTAGCCAGACTAACCATAACCCTAAAACTACAACTCTAACCTTAACCAGACAAATCCTAACTCTAAAACTACAACTCTAACCTTAACCAGACTAATCCTAACCCTAAAACTACAACTCTAACCTTAACCGGATTAATCCTAACCCTAAAACTACAACTCTAGCCTTAACCAGACTAATCTTAACCCTAAAACTACAACTCTAACCTTAACCAGACTAATCCTAACCCTAAAACTACAACTCTAATCTTAACCAGACTAATCCTAACCCTAAAACCACAACTCTAACCTTAACCAGACTAATCCTAACCCTAAAACTACAACTATAATGTTAAACAGGCAAACTTTGACCTTAACCTTAAACCTAAACCTTGCAATATCCATAAACATAACCATAACCAAGTAGCTTAACCAGACTAACTCTAACCAAAACCTTAACCCAACCTTAACCCTCTGCAGTCTGACATGTCCTGACTTTTTACAAATTACACCCATCTAAAATTATTTTTGTCCAAATAAATCTATATTCTGACTAAATCTGCTCTAAACTTCCAAAAACCTGTTTCCAGATGTGCTGATATATTGTGAAAAAACACTCTAAACATTTCTAGCCAAGACTTTTGAGCTCAGAACTGAATAAACAGAGGTGTTGGCTAAACACTGCTTCTAAAGCTTAACTAATGTGAGGTGACACTCTGTTTTCCTCATTCAGTGGCTCCTATATTTAATATTTATGAGAGGTGTGAACACTCACCTTTTGTTGAGGTGAGAACTCGTTTGATTGATGTGGGATCTTTGCACATTCAACACATTCCATGGTCGATATTCCACCAAAGCTATGACTGGAATTACCATGTCATTATCATATGAATGACAGATCAAGTCATTTTGGTGGGAAAAAATACGCAGCTCCCTGACTCTGACTTTCTGCCTCGCTTCCACAAATGTGTCTCTGCTTATTTAAGCTAAACGGTCAAATTAAACCATAAACCATAAAATTAACCATGTTAACCATCACCCTATACCGAGCTTAACCTTAACCATGCTAACTGTAAACTTAGCATTAGTCATAACCCTAACCATAACTCTAAACCTAATTCTAACCTTAAACTTCGCCTAAACCTCAGCAACCTAATCATAACCCCCACCCTGACCTTAACCTCAGTAAGGGGCAGGGGGGGGGGGTGTATGATCAACCCAGTCTCACTGGCTATGCATATGAAATCGTATGCAAATCTAAACAGTCATGTGTACACATCATTCCACGCATAGTTTACGCCTCTCTCCTGCATGCATGTAAGCTTATATTACCATATTTCCCTTTACGTATGTGAGTTTTCGCCATCTGTTTAACCAAAACGACGTGTAGGCTATATTTAGGAAGCCTGAATGATCACATGTATACAGTGACACATTCCTTAACCCAATTAAACAACAGAGAATGCTTACATTTTGAAATATGTACAAATTTGGAGGGAAAGTCGAATATTTGTGCTTCTTGCGCAACGTTCGGGTGGGGCGGTAAGTTGGGAAGAGAGCGAGAGATTACTACAACAAGTATTTTTATTGCTTTTTATTTAGCATATCTATTTTAGAGTATTTCATTGCTTTATATCCTCAGTATTGAACTCAGGACCTTCAGCTCGTGATACCACATCCCTATACCAATAGGCCACGGCTGCCCCATCAAAAGAGTTCTATTCTATTGACAACACTTCTGTACAGGGACTAAACAAGCTGTATGTATATTTACACATCTGTATCAGAAATGTACATATTTACATATCAGAAATCAGAAATGGGTGCAAAGTAGCTGAATGCATTCATTATTCATTAGAAAAATTGTCCATAAACATTTGGACATATAGCCAGATTGTATATATATATACATATACATGGGGTAGCCATGGCCTAGTGGTATAGGGATCTGGTATCACGAGCTGAAGGTCCTGGGTTCAATACCGAGGATATAAAGCAATGAAATACTCTAAAATAGATCGTTAAAATAGATACGCTAAATACAAAGCAATAAAATGTGTGCATGCCAGTGTTTAGATTTGCGTACGATTTCATACGCATAGCCAGTGAGACCGGGTTGGTATGATCACTTCCTGTGAGGCTACAGTTGTGATACTGTAACATTATAACAGAGATGTTATTGATGTGATTATATGATGAGTTTGGGCTGCTGAGAGACAGAGAGAGAGAAGGGGTGGGGGGGGCAGGAGATTGGAAGTAGGAGATGCTCTTTGATGGCACTGAGACCCGGAGTTTATAAACATTTTTATTTGCCTTAAACTGGGCATCATAAGGCAGGAGAAGATAATACTCAGATGCTCACTTTTACTGAGCAGACAGTAAGTCCACGCTCTCTGCATCTTATTTCTTTTATCTGTTTGCATCTGTATACTCATTTGGCCTGAATTCTGCTCAAGGTTCTTCTCCATTCCTGTGAATTGTGTCTCCATGCATTCGTTGTTGTGCTGAAGAGTTCCAGTGATGTTACTGTTGAATCTGCTTTTCTTTCCTCCTCCACACGTCTCGGAGAGCTCGTGAAAAATGAGTCACGCTCCAAACCCTGCCTTCTACACACAGGCTCCAGAAGAATCGCTGGCCATTTTACAGCAGAGCTAGAGCTCAGGCTCTTCTGCTCACCACAGGACTAATGATGATTATTCATAGAGTGCCTCAGAGAGATTTAGAGTCAGTTCCTCATCACTTGCCTCTAGTTTGCAGATACAGGGCAGTGACGTCTTAGCGTTTTGGGGATGTTACTCAGAAAAGGTAATTTATTACTAATGAATACTGATTGATTCTCTGAGGCTGGGCTTACACTAACACTACTGTTTGGTAAGAGCACAAGCAGAGTGGGCGTCGTTTAGCAGAACTGTGTCACATTTATAGATGTAGTTAGGAGTTTATCCCAAGGACTGTTATTGGTATAGTGTGGTGTGCTGGTCCAGGATTGAACGCCAGTCTACCACGTTGGCAGCTTTGTTACCAAATACAGCTTTTGGCATCTTATGCATCTATTCGCCTCTTTCACAATTCCCAGAATGCACCGCACAACCGGCAAGATCCGGTTCACCATTTTCTCTTGTTTTTCTCTTGTTTATGTCTGTGCCAGCTACGCTAGTAGTGTAGCTTAGTATTGATAGCTTGCAACGTGTTTACACTAAAAACCCACTGCATCAATTGAAAATACAAGTTGAAACAACAAGATATGATGTTTAATATCCAAAGAAATATGATCTGCATATAGTTACAAAAGCTAGTAGATATCACATAAGTATTTACTTACCAAATAAAGTTGTAAACAGTAACATAATGTAAGACATAACAAGAGAAAATGGTGAACCGGATGTTGCCGGTTGCGCGGTGCATTCTGGGATTTGTGAAAGGGACGAATTACACAATTTGGCATTTACAGCATTTAGCAGATGTTACTGATAAAGCAGTGACTGTATTTGGGGGTTAAAGGTCAGAGTGTGAAGGAAGTAGCTGAATGTGCAGGTGTATGAAGTGTACAGTCATACAGGTCTACCAGCAGTGATAACAATGCCAGTCTACAGGACTCTGACCTTTAACCCCCAAATACAATCACTCCTTTATCATTAACATCTGAGACATTCAGTGCTTCTCACTCTGTTAATACAATCACACACCCGCAGGTGTCCTTGTGTAGCACCACCTGCAGGATCCTGAAGTAACTACAACCTCATTTCTTGTCCGGGTGCACAGTGCACATTCAGACTTTATTTTAGGCACCACAGTATTGTAATTCTTTACTTTGTACTGAGTCGTCCCCAAACACTGCTTATTAAAAAGGTGCAAAATCAACAGATACTCGTTCAGACCTCCCTTCAGGTGCATGGAGGCGCAGTAGGACACGACCTGAAAGAGCCAAGTGACCAGTTGAGGTAGAAAAGTCTTGGGCAAAGCTGACCTTTGGATTTTTGAAGTATCTACTGAAACTGTGCATCTGTAATCCTACCACAATGTTTACATCCTTGCTAATGTTGTATCATTTACAAAAATGTTTGAAAAAAATGCCAAAAAAGAATGTATTACTAGCCCTGACATGGTGAGATCATTTATATATGAGTGGTTTTGATTGATTTATTTTGCCTAATTCTACAGTAGATGACATTGATATACATATGCATATTTTCGATGGGGTGTTTGTCTTCAAAGAATATATCATTATATCCCTAAATATAAATACATATATATATAATTTTAGAATTTTATATATGACTGTACAGTATAAATGTAACTTACATTATGGCTTTAAACTGATACCTGCATGGTCATTTGATACTCTGTGTGCTCAGACTTCTTCTTTTTTTGGGTTTTGTAAATGATGCCTTTTAACGGTGATGGTTGATACCTTGATTTATGCTCTGCCCGTGCATTCTGTCCAATCGGCTGGATCTTTGTACTTCTGTATATAAATATTTGTATCTTTGCCAGAGAACTCATGTGGTCGTGTAAATTAGACATTACATTTGGATAAAGTGTTAAAAAGCATTTGTTTATAAGAGCGATTAACAGGGTGCACATCTATTCGAGTGCCATAAAAATGCTTTTCATTATTTTTATTTTTTAAAATTGAAATAACGAGGTTGAAAAATGTGAGAAATAGCTTTTGGGAGTGAACTTTTAGACAAGTAAGTTGACATTTTAGACCCGCTGGGGGTTTTGCTTTGTGTTTTGATTGGGGATGGTGTCTTAAACATATTGAAATAAATGTTTGGTATCAAGGTTAAGTTGAATTCTTTTAATTTTTAACATTATTGCATGTACTCTGCATGTGGATGATGGTAGAGTTTCACAGGTTTGATCCACTGGCCGGTCATGACTGAAGTGCCCTTGAGCAAGGCATCTAAGCCTCCGACTGCTCCCTGGGCTCTGTGGATAAGTCACAGAGACACTGAGATCAAAACGGCAGTCAGTTGATGAGCAAATCAAAAGTTACGCCATTTTTATTTCAGTAACACTTCTAGTTGTAAATGTGGTTACGCACCTTAAGTCCACGGCCCTGACATTTGGCTACTTGTATCACAAGGTCAGTGGTTTCAGTCCTTCAAGATTCTTTGGCCCAAACAGAACCACATTTCCAGCCCAGAATCATTTTTGTGACTCATTTAAGACTTTTCCACCAGCACCATGCCAGGGAATGAGGTCTTGTAGGCCATGTTCAGACATTAGTTTCTCAGATGTGCTGAGATGACTGTTCACACTGTTATTAGTAAGAGATCAGATCTGTTTTGTTTGTCAACACATCACAAGTCTGTGTGTCTGGGTTTGGCTTCCGAGTTGCAAAATTGTGGTATTTATTTTAATACACTTGCAAGTCAAATGTCAATGGTGGTGGGGTGTCGGTTTAAAAATGTACCACCTATATCTGAATATATACAGGGGTTACAGGGACAGTGAAAGTGAAACAGCTGGTTTTAGACCACAATAATTGATTAGTAGGTGTTGGGCCTCCTTTTGCAGCCAATACAGGGTCAATTAGTCTTGTGAATGACATATACAAGTCCTGCACAGTGGTCAGAGGGATTTTAAGCCATTCTTCTTGCAGGATAGTGGTCAGGTCACTACGTGATGCTGGTGGAGGAAACCGTTTCCTGACTCGCTCCTCCAAAACACCCCAAAGTGGCTCAATAATATTTAGACACAAAAACTTGCTGTCTTGGTCACAGATGCGCCAGCAAGACGTGCAGCAACAATTTGTCCTCTTTTGAACTCTGGTATGTCACCATAATGTTGTGTGCATTGTAATATACTATATAACTGTGCTCTTACCTGCTAACTGAACCTTCACACTCTGCTCTTACTGGTGCAATGTGACATTAATGAAGATTGGCCACCAGACTGGTCCAGTTTAGCCATGAAACCTCCCACAATAACATGACAGCTGTTTCACTTTCATTGTCTAACCCCTGTAGATTAAAATAAGATTTAAGAGTTATCTGTCACAGACATCTGTGCTTAAGCTCTTTAGATTTTTTATTTTAAGCTCGTGTAGGGCGGCTTTCTGGATCTTACCAATCTGACTTGCATCACATTTGCAAAAATATCAGATGGTTTTTGGCTCTCCAGCTGTCCGTTATCACGTTTTTCCAGTGTTATCACAACAAGACTGTGCCTGCAGGGACAGGTTATAATGATGATGATCCAGTTTCTTTGTGTTTGTTTATGTATGTGTATAAGGCTCTATGACCATTTTTGCATTATATCTCTTTATGAAGTCCTTTCTCCTGCATTTTGCCAGAAGATTGTCTCTTAAATACAAAAGAAAAAGTTGAAGTTACTACTCATGTCATTAATTCTTTTCAGATTATATCATCTTGGCAACGTCTTTGCTGGAGAAACGAGGCACTTTCCCGAGCTGAACATTTGTTGCAGCACTGAACAGTTGGTCTTACTCCTCCGGATATGTCCACAGCTCTTCCACCAGTCCATCTGTGAGAGCGCTAATCGAGAAAGCTCCCAGCGTCTCTCCCGTGCAGCCTCGTGAGGATATGAGGCCATGTGGGCGATACGTTGATCAGTTATTATTATCAGAATATATGCCTAAACATTATGACCTCTCACAGATGACATGAATAAGGTTATCTCGTATTGGGATATATTAGACGTGAAGTGTAGTTGACATATTGGATGTGGCAGAAATGGAGGCATGAAGACCAGGTAACTGGTTCTGGAATTGTAAGACTTGTCTGACGATCTCAATCAACAGTATTCACTGCCTGATACCAAATGGTCCAAGATGGGACAAACCCCAAAACTGAACACATGCCTGAAGTGCTGCGTAGACCCTGTCCAAGGCACCTGGGGAGTAGATCGGGGTTAGGTGCCTTGCTCAAGACAGGTCCCTAACCACCAGATCATGACTGTCCCACCGTGCCCCCCCAAATTAAATTGTCACCCGTATCAAATCAGAGATTTGCTTACAGACAGCATTAAAATGACCAAAGCTCTGAATTACCTAAAAAAAATCTGGATGATGGGAAAAAACTAAATAAACAAAATAAAAAGAGGAGCTCCTGTAAAAGAAAAAATAACCCCACAACCCTCCCCCTCTACATTTAATGGTGGAAACTTGGTTAGACATCTTAAGATGGTGACCCCAGAGCACTGATCTTTGGCCAGTGGTGTCACAAGGTCACTGGTTCCAGCCACACAAGATGTTGGGGCCAATTCTGATGATGTTGAACCATTCAAGATTTGGGTACCAGCACCATGTTATTGGAAAGGAGGCATCAAAGATCTCCATATCTCAACAGGTCTGAGAGTTTTACAGCATTTTAAGAGCAATATGTGTTTCAGTATGTTAGCAAACCTATCTATTGTCAAATTGACTGACCCACTTCCCTACCTAATGACCAGAGATGGGTTAATTACCTAAAACAGTAATCCATTACAAATGACTAATTACTAATATTGTAGTCAGATTACATTACTCATTACTTCCTGGAAAAGTAATTTAATTGCACTTCTGCATTTCTAGTTTGTTGCAGGAATGTGAGCTGCACAAATACAGACTTATAACACGTTTTTAATGCACTACCGTAAATCTCCTAATATTTGAGCATTTGTGGTTTTGATGCAGCTCTGAACCACACAGTGTAAACTGTACAGCTGATGCTTTATGATCAACCAGAGACTAGAAAGTTGAAAGTTATAGTATTTATGTCTTAAATACATTGTGTGCAATTAATATTGTTCTTTTGGAGAAACACAAGTATGTCAGTCACTGTAATGGGATTACACTACACTAATTAACAATACTCTAATTATTTTACACTAATGCTTTACATCATTTACATCACGTAAAAGTAATCCCATGGCTGTGCATTACTGTGTCCCATGTTACCCCTAGCACTGCAAATGACCTGCATTTAGCCTGTGATTTAAGTAAAAGCCTGCCCGGTTGATGCTGGAAAGTCTTCGGTGGTGTATATGAAGCTTACTCTCCGGCTGCTTGGTGCTCAGGGAAAGTGGGTCTAGTTAGCGTTGCTGAATGCTATCAGCAGGTCTTAAGTAGGTCACAGAGCTGACCTAAATTGGAGGCGAGTACTTGCTTTTCAGCAGCTTAAGCAGCATCTCTGAAGACCAAAGGAAGTGTGCAGAAAGAAGAAGAAGAAGAAAGGGCCTTAATGGACCAAGAGACAATACACTAACGGTGAGGAGAAAGGAGGTAGAAGAGTAAAGGTAGGTGGAGATCAGATATGGTCTCTTAAAGGAGGGAAAAAGAAGAGACAACAAAGACAGGTTCTAAAAAGGAAGAACAGAAGAAGATAAACAGATATAAGTTTGAGAAATGGTGAAGGTTCACCTGTGAACGTCCTCAAATTCTTCTTTACTTGTGCTTTTCTAGTACATTACACTGATCACTTATATTCAGGTTTATAGCCTTTCTGCTCATGTACATGTGGGCCATTATGATGTCATAAGCACTGTCTGTTGCTAGTGGGCCATTATGATGTCAGAAGTGTAGTCTGTTACATGGGTCATTATGATGTCATAAGTTATGTCTGGCAGTGGTGGGCTTTATGATGTCATAAGAGTCAACTGGCACGTTTAAGCCATTACAGTGTCAGAAGTGCAGTCTGTCACATGGGTTATGATGTCATAAGTGCAGTCTGTCACATGGGTCATTATGATGTCATAAGTGCAGTCTGTCACATGAGTCATTATGACATCATAAGTTATGTCTTGCAGTGGTGGGCATTATGATGTCATAAGAGTCACCTGCTACTTATGGGCCATTGTGATGTCATAAGGCATTTATCGACATGTATCTGGATATTTTTCTGTTTAAAAAACTAAATCTTTGTCCACACCAACAGCATTTTTGTTTGTTTGTTGAAAATCTTTCCATCCACATAAGTTTTATAATAATAAATGACAGATTGAGATGAGTTTTGTACAAAATTCAGAGCTGATATGTTCTGGCAGTATGTGGGTTTAGGTCTGTATATATAAATGTAGCTCATTCCAGGTTCACAAGCTTTTCTTGCCACTTTTCCTTGTAAATACAGAGCAGTTGGAGAAGCTTGTCCACACCACACGTCCCTCTTGCGGAGCCACTCACTGGTTCATTAAGCTTCATCACCAAAATCCCGTCACTCGTTTGGCTGACTGGCTTCAGTGAAAGTGCACGCTGAGTTCATGAATCCCAAATGTCTCTGTGTCCTTTAGATTAGTAAACTGAGTGGGAAGGAAGCCAAGGATTAGTCCAGTTAATCCACTTCAGTAGTTACTGTCTGTAACTCAATCTCAGCTTCACTGGCCCATTCACTTCTGTTTAAAGGCTGGTTGGTGCCTCTGGTCTGTCTGTCTGTCTGTCATAACTGTCTACCTGTCTGTCTGTCTGTCTGTCTGTCATCTTTATTATGTTTCCTTTATTTCCTCCAGCTTCATTTATAGTTCTGTTTTTATGAGTTTCTTCTGTTGTTCAAAAACCAATAGATGTCACATGACTTCACTGTATTAATATTAAAACATCACAGCATCGTGACAGCTTGTTTGTTCAGAATATGTTCAAACTTTTAGGATATTATTTGTCCAAACAGTCATATAGAGTTTTTAAAGTCTTGTATCTGCTGCTGGGCACACACTGAGTGGAGTATTCGGACTAGGGCAGCTCACAGGGTCAGCGGGCAGATACAGTCCATCCCTACATCAGCTGCAGGGGGGAATGAGGCTACGTCAAGTCCATTTCCATGTCTGTCAGGCAGGAACTGTCAGGGTGATGTCCATGTGGAAGAGACACGGGGGTCCTTTCTGACAGCTGAAGTGGCATAGAAATGGACGTCAGAGAGCTCTGAGCTGAAGAAATAGGGCATTAACAGCTTAGTGCCTAGTCAACATTCTGCATTATAACCCATATACAGTATATACAATCTACAGTACAGCTCCACCCACTGTCTACTGTATCAGAAACCACTGTCTTTTAGCTCCACCCACTGTCCACTGTTTCAGAAACCACAGTTTTTTAGCTCCACCCACTGTCTACTGTATCAGAAACCACTGTCTTTTAGCTCCACCCACTGTCCACTCTATCAGAAACCAAATTGTATCCAAATGACCTGAAACTAAAGGCTAATCAAGTCTGATTGGATTTGCAATGTTACCCTGTAGAGTGAAGACAGATGCTCCTTTGTCCCAAACATTAAGGAGGAAACAGTATCACAGCATTTTAAAAGGTGACAAAACCAATTATGCTGATTTTCATCTTGTTTGGCTGTTAAAATGCTACATCACATCAACGACCCGAGCAAACGCCTTAACCCGGTGTTCAGTATCAGGGCTGGTTGTGCGAGCGAGCATTGAAAGCGGTGCACAATCACTGCTGTCCTATTTAAGCCGCCATGAGACACGAAATTCTGCGAGCCCAAGTACTGTAAGTTTGCCATCCCTGCTCGGTTGCCATGGCAACTCCGATTGCAGTCTCTGGATAGAAGGAGACTGTTTCCAATCAATGCTTTTTTCTTCTTCCCTTCGTTTTTGTTCAGTGTGTGTGTGTGTGTGTGTGTGTGTGTGTGTGTGTGTGTGTGTATAGCCTTGACGGAGCCAACACTGAATGGTGAAAACCTCTAAAACATGTTCAATATGAAAGAGGATCATTTGTGGCCTCCAGGTGACTGATGCTCTGCCACCGTGGCTTGTCTTTCACCACCAAATTCTGATGACGATCCCGCCTGCCGTGCAGCCAGACTTTCATCAATTAGCCGGTCTGCATTCTCGTTAGAAAATGCTGTGAAACACTAATGGAAGTGTGCGAACGACGCCGCGTCAACCGTTTAACAGCAAAATGCAAACTGAGTTCATTATCCCCGCTGAGGCATGAAGAACACTTGGGGTCCTGTTTCCTGCTAATGGCAGCTAGCACAGAGCTCAGCTTGTGAAGTTAAACCAGGTACTGATACACAGTGAAAGCGTAAGAAGCCCTGCCATATATTGCTTTGTCATGTTTTAGGCATCATTTAATGTTTTGAGGCAATAGTTGTAACATGACTGACTCTATCTGATAATGCCACTGACTCTAACACCACTGACCATAATACCCCTGACAATAACACCACTAATCATAACACTACTGACTCTAACATCACTGACCATGATAAGAGTTTAAACTAGTGCTGCTTAAGTGCTGCACACAGAGATGCTCTTCAGTCTGTGTGAGAAGACTGTGAGGACTCTGCTGTTAGAACAGTCAGTGGGAGTTTGTTCGCCACCTGGTTGCCAGGACAGAGAAGAGTCTTGATGCCAGTCTTCCACGTGTCTTGAAGGATGGCGGGTCAAGCCGAGCTGTACTGGAAGTTTAAAGGTTTCAAGGTGCAACTCAAGACTTCACCATTACCATTAGGTAGAGAGGTGCTGGTCCAGTCTTTGTAGGTGAGCATCAGGGTTCTGAATCTGATGTGAGCAGCTACAGGAAGCCAGTGAAGTGAACACAGCAGTGATGTGATGTGAGAGAACTTGAGCTGATTGAAGACCAGCTGAGCAGCTGTATTCTGGATCAGCTGCAGAGGCCTGATGGCTCGCATAGGAAGACCAGCCAGGAGCGAGTTGCAGTAGTCAAGTGTTGAGATGATGAGAGACTGGACAAGCACCTGTGTGACATCTTGTGTTAGAAATGGTCCGTCAAATGTTGAAGAGGCTTTTTTATATGTTTGTAGGCATAATTTTATAATTTGAGGCAATAGTTGTAACATAACTGATTCTAACACCACTGACCATAATACTACTGACTCTAGCACTACTGACTATAATACTACTGACTCTGGGACTACTGACTATAATACTACTGACTCTAGCACTACTGACTATAATACTACTGACTCTAGCACTACTGACTATAATACTACTGACTCTGGCACTACTGACTATAATACTACTGACTCTAGCACTACTGACTATAATACTACTGACTCTGGCACTACTGACTATAATACTACTGACTGTAACACCACTTACTCTTACACTACTGACCATACCATTCCCCCAACACCACTGACCATTATGCCACTGACTCTAACACTACGGACGATAACACCACTGACCATAACACCACTGACTCTAACCCTATTGACCGTAATGCCACTGACTGTAATATCAGTGATCATAAGGCCACTAACTATAATTGTGTTATGCACTAGCAGTAATGCACAGTTAGTGTCACACTGATTATAACACTACTGACTAAGACTGATGACTGTAACACTGCTGAAGGTACAACCATAGACATAACACCACTGACTGTAACATCACTAACCGTAACAGAGCACCACTGACTGTACCTCCATTTACTGTAGCACCACTGCCAAAATTAAACAAATGTTTATCGGAAATGGAGTTGCCATTGTAGTTTCAAAGCCACATGACATACAGCAACATTTTTGTAAACATATTTAGTAAATTTAAAAATATGTTTTAACAATTCTACATTCTGTTGTGACATATTATCATCTCTAAAAAAATAAAAAATATAAAAGTTAATAAATAGCACAGTCATAAACTTTATTCTGATTTTCAGGACATTTTTATGACTGTGAATCTGCAGGACATCAAAGTAATGATAGCAAAATGACGAATAACTCCACTCTGTAACATCGGAGCATTAAAACGAGATGTACGAATGTGCTGAGAAGTGAACACACAAGCAGAGTCTAAATGAAGTTGTTGCTTTGCTTTAATGTTGCTCCTCCAGGGTTCTCCAACGTCTGAGCCCATTTCTGCAGTTCCCAAGCTAATGGTAGAGGAAGCCTAGCATAATGCGTAATGTAGCAGAGTTAGCAATTAGGCTACTTTTGTCCCCTGGGTGGCACAGCTAACACATCCCCTTATTTATTTTTTAATCTATTTGAGTGTCCCTCGAAGCAAGACAACTGAGCAGCTTGTTAGGTTTGTAGCTCCTCTGCTAACGAAGAGAACTTGAACTGCAGAAGATCTCTGGTTCTCTTTGTGTTGGCCTACAGGACTGGGATTAAGCCCAACATGGATATAAGTGCAGCTTATGAGACAAAAAGTGTCAACAAAGTGCTGTTATGAGTCTGAAATCAAACCTTATTTACTGATTTATGTTCTATTTTTGGTGTCGACTATTTAATAGTGCTGTTCAATTTCTCAGTCAATAATTATATTCCCTTTATAGTACACAATTACCCACAATGCTTTGTAAATATTGTGTACAGCTGATGTACACTACTTACAGGCTAACGTACCATAATGCATCACTCATCAAAAATGGCGGACGAATCCACTGGAGCAAATTTAGTGTATAAATGAATACAATAATACAATAATAATAATAATAATAATAATTATTATTATTATTATTATTATTGCCTGTCTATCTATCTATCTATCTATCTATCTATCTATCTATCCATCCATCCATCCATCCATCCATCCATCCATCCAGCTCTAGTTGACATGTTCATTGTTGCTTAGTGTTACTGTATGATAATCACACTGATTGTAACATGAAACCCAACAACTACAGTAGTGATCATGAAAGAACGTGCAAGAAACGTCTGGCCTTCCACTTTCACTCAGGCAGGAAGTCTCCAGAGTTTCCTTTATCACTTCTCAAGGCATAACATCACTATTATACTGACACCTTGGTTCTTGCATCACATATACTGTAGGTTGATAACAGGACTCAGAAGAGCTGATTTGGAATGAGCTCAGCCTGATCTCTGACTCTTTCCTCATTGCTCCTGTTCATTAGAGGGGTTAACTGGTCCACTCTGGGGCATCAGTGGTTCCTGGAGCACCACAGTTATGCTGTTGGGAGACAGTGAATGTACTAGAAGTCCATTCTCAGTATATCTTCACTACAGCAGCTCTACAATATCCCACAAAGTTCAGTGATGGGAGATGCTGCCTCCACCATGCTTCACCTGGTAACCTATTATCATAAACATCAGTCACATCACGTCTTTTGTCCATGATGATGGTTTTACACTCTGCTACAACTGACTGGTGTGCTCACTTATTTATACATGCAGTAAACACAGTCATGGGCCAAATCAGTGGTGGTCGTAATACTCGGATATAATAATAAACCATGAAATAAATGATCAAATGTTAAATAAACAGAATATTTTTTTCTTTTTTTTTTTTTTTTTATATTTTTGTCAATAGAAATAGATTTTCATAATCTGTTATGTTCTGATTTTATATTTGTTAATCTGAAGTTTTTACCAAATACACACTCTGTAAGTTGAGCAGATATGGATGCTCAGATATGGATGATTTCTGCTGTTTTGCTGTGATTTCACCTGTGTTTTGCTGTGATTTCTGTTGTGTTTTGTGGTGATTTCTGCTGTGTTTTGCTGTGATTTCTGCTGTGTTTTGCTGTGATTTCTGCTGTGTTTTGTGGTGATTTCTGCTGTGTTTTGCTGTGATTTCTGTTGTGTTTTGCTGTTATTTATGTTGTTTTGTTGTGATTTCTGTTGTGTTTTGTGGTGATTTCTGCTGTGTTTTGCTGTGATTTGTTGTGTTTTGCTGTGATTTCTGCTGTGTTTTGTGGTGATTTCTGTTGTGTTTTGCTGTTATTTATGTTGTGTTTTGCCATGATTTCTGCTGTGTTTTGTGGTGATTTCTGTTGTGTTTTGTTGTGATTTCTGCTGTGTTTTGAGCAGATAAGGATCAGTGGCAGATGCTGGTCTTTCAAGGAGGGGAAGCTCAATTCCGGCCTACATCATAAAATGTGTTGGTTTATTTATACGTAAATTCTACCCTCCATTCCTTTTCAAGAAAATGATCTGTGACCCTGTTGTACCAACAAGGCGTCTTTTCCAGGGACTTGACTAGTGTCCTCTCAATGGCCAGCAGAGCTAGGCTGCTTAAACGGCCTTGGCTCATGGTGTTGCGGGTGTAAGACTTGAGCCGCTTTAAAAACAGGAGAAGCTCTGTACTGGCGCGAGGCTAGTGTGAAGTGTGTCCGCCTGTGAGTGCTACCGCTGGACAGAAACTGCGATAGAAGTCAGAAGGAGTGATAGAAGTCAGTCTCCAAACACAAGCAGCTACAAAAAAAACACCAGAAATAGAAGCTCGA
>BRDA01002520.1:203-11911 GCA_036984385.1 Crenuchus spilurus
GTTTGACCGTGTTGCAGTCCCACGCGGATTTGATGTGCTGCGTCCCAAATCTCGCCCTACAATACAACACACTTCTATACCTCACACTAGCATACGCACAGCCATTCTACACGCAGTACCATATTACACACTACTATACCACATACTACACTACCATACTACACACTGCCATTCTACACGCAGTACCATACTACACTAGGGTGACCAGATTCCAATTCACCGGATGTGGGACAAAGACTATGTTTGTGTGGGGCAATGTGGGACACCAATGCATCGAGGTAGTCTAAAATAACTTGGCACCTAGCACACTGCAAATAAAAATGTGTGTATATATACATACATACACAGTCCTGCTCAAAAGTTTACACACCCCTTGAACTTTTTCACATTTTGTCACCTTACAACTACAAACTTAAATGTATTTTATTGAGATTTTAAGTGATAGACCAAAACAATGTACCACAAAATGGTATTATGTGTATTATGTACATGTGTATTATTTTTGGCATTTTGTAATAGTAGTATTGCCAAAATCATACTTCCCCCAAAAAAATCCCCTGTGAAGAAGCTACAATAAAATGCTATTGAGGGTACCATCTACACACCTAGACGTTTGACATATTTGGGGTTTTACACCCCACTTACACATAATCCTGTGTGGAGCCTGTTAGAACAGCATAGAAAAACAGGACACTTATTAATTCATTCATTATCACACCCGCTTAATCCTTATCAGTGTCGCGGTTAGTCCCCTACCCCTTCACTGGGCGCAGGGCATTACACTATTCAACTAAGCCCAGGACAGAGTGCCAGTTCATCGCTGGGTGAACACACACACACACACACATTTTTTTAGAGTATCCAATTCACCTGACCTCCATGTTTTTGGACTGTGGGAGGAAACCGGAGACCCTGGAGGAAACTCATGCAGACACGGGGAGAACATGGAAACTCCGCTCAGATGTGGACTCGAACCCAAATACCTCAGCGCTGAGAGGTGAATGTGCTAACCACTAAGCCACCGTGCCGCCCCACAGGACACTTAAACAAGCAAAAATGTTGTTTTGAACACTGGTCCACTGGTCAGCCAGCACCACATCAAAAACCTACAAGAAGCTTATTTTTCATTTAATTACACAAAAATATGCACCGTTTATCTCTGCTGATTTTATAAAAATTAGGGATTTGAGCATTTAATCTATAGACTAAGACATTTGACGAATCAAAGCTTAAACATTGTGTGTAAACATGAGCTGTGATTAATCAGCTTGTTTTTGCAGTGCAGGTGTCTCCAGTTAGGTTGTTATAATATAATGTGTGTGTGACACAACTCTGTAAGCACACCTGATGTGTTTATAACTCAGCTCTGGTCAGAGAACATTAAGATGTACAGTGTATTAAGTGTACAGTGTCATTATTTTTTCTGAAAAGATGTGAATCACTGAATTTAGACCAACAACACGAGATGATGTTAGGAGCTGCAGCAGAATCTCTGTTGTGTCTTTTGTTTTAACAAAGTTCTAATAATATGCATTTATTTAGGACTTCTGTTTGTTAAATATAACACAACTAGTGCTTTGTGCGATGTTCTGTTGTTTTCTGTGAAATTATAATAATAGTTATTTAAATACAGAAACAACAGAAACAGAGTGCGATTCGATCTGCTCACACCGCTGTGTGATGCGCGTGCACGCTAAAGGGAGTCGGATTCTGGCGGGGAGTCAGAATTCGGCACAATACAGGTGTTGTGCCGAATTCAGCACCCCTGCTGTGAGATGCATCCCCTGTCAGAAGACTTACATTGTGGTGGTTTTAAGTTGTTTTCACTTTGTGATCCATTCCAGTCATGAATTAAGTAAATAAAGCTTTACTGAGGTGAGATAACTGATGACATCAGGTCCTAATGTACAGACGTCGCTGTGACTTTGTAATAATGCTGTTAGTAATGTGTGCATTTGAAAGAGTTTACTGAAGCATGTGAGCATTTAAAGAGTGTTTATTTTATACTTGGGCGGAGGCTCTACATGGTTCAGTGTTACGTTGATATGAAGCACTTAAATCAGACTGAAGGTGAGACAAACCAAATATATCATTCAGTTCTGTAATCTAACTGTATTATATGACTAAAGTTCTGTTTGGATTACAAAGATTCTGTAAGAAAGAGAACAGATGTTTTTGTTAGAGAGGAGACACAGAGCTGGAATAAAACAGAAGTCTGAGATCTTCACTAAAGCACAAAGAGAAGCTCTCACAGAGCTGCTGAGCTAAATTAAAACATAACATGAGACAGGATAACTTGGCCTTTTTAGAGCCATTCAGCTGCGCTGGGTTTCCATGGAGATAACTAGAAATTAGGGGAGTGAGACCTCCTGTGGCCAGGTGGAGAACTGCGGGTTCCTCAGCCACAGTGCTGCTGGAAGGCAGAGAGCTGCCAGGCTGAGAGGGGGCATCCTGTGGGGTACAGAGGGGTTGTGACTCCTGTGAGCTGCTAACAGATAGTCAAAGTGTCAAAATGATACACTTTTATATAAATAAATACACAGTATTATAAATGTACATATTTAATAGTGTATTTACAGTAAATGTATATGATGTACAATCTTAAAATAAAGATGCCACAAAAGGTTCTTTGGCTAATGTCAGTGGAGAACCAGTTTTGGTTCCTATAAAATGTCTGGTTCATCTTCTGAACTACTGAATCCTCTGACTCCTTCATTAGGCTCTACAGACAGGACAGGGTACCATGTCACTGAGCACACACACACACACACACACACACACACACACACACACACCTGGACAATTTAGAGTAACTAATTCATCTGACCTCCATGTTTTTGGACTGTGTGAGGAACAGTACACTGACTTTGTTGTCTTTAAGTCACTTTGTATATAATGTGGCAGTACACTTAGGGCTCTTATCCATTTGTGCCCAAGCTTTAACTTCCTGACTGATGTCTTGAGATGTTCCTTCCTCATGATGTCATCTCTTTGTGAAGTGCACCAGTCCCTCCTGCAGCACAACATGATGTACATGACTACATGATACTTTACATATATGATGATGTTCTCAGACTTGAGAGCTTCATACTGTTTCTCCACATGTAGTGATGGTTGTTATGTGTCTGTGTGCATTTGTAAACTGTAATGTGACTGTATGTTGATTTTGGAGTGATGGCTTTGTCCTCTCTGAGTGGTTTTTAAGCCCATGTCAGTACAGGACTCATCTCACTGTGGTTAATGACACTCATCAGCTTCAGCGTCTCGTCTTTTACTTTTGTTCTGGGGTTGATACACACATTTCTTCCCAAAACTCAGATCATCTCTGGACACAAAAGCCGTTTACGTCCTGAGCGCTATGATGGCTGGACATTCTCTTGGTTTTTATACTTGAATGTGGCACCTTCAGGCATCTGAAATGGTACCCAAGGATAAACCAGGCTTAAGAAGGGCTACAGTTCTGTTCTTAATATTTTGGCTAATCTTTTGTTTTCCCCACACAAGGAAACAGTGTGTTTGAGCTGTGCCTTAAAATACATCCACAGGTGTGCCTCCAATTAACTCAACCTATCAACAGCTTCCAAAGCCATGACATCATCACCTGGGCTTTCCCAAAGACACTGTAGTCTTAGTGAATGTAAACGTCTGACTTTGTACAAAGTAATAAAATATCTCTCTGGTTATTCTGTCCTTTAGCAAATAGAAGTAAATGTGTTAGTCCTGACTGACTTAAAACCAGAAAGGTTTAGTCTAAGATTAGACAGCGAGGCTTTTATACAGTGTGTGTACAGTTGTGGTTTCAGGTGTATATTAGTTAACAGTGTAGTACACAGACACTACTGATGATTTTAAAGTGATGAATGGAGCAGAATCAGTGATGTACTTTGTTTGTCGAAAATTGATTTTTCGAGCTTTAATACACTAAAGTTAAGACTATACCTAAATTCTAGTAAGTGGCCCAACCCCTCCTATATTTTTATGTATGTGGCCCTCAGTGAAAAAAGTTTGGACACCCCTGCTCTACAGCATGAAAAATGAATAGGAGCCAAAGCAGGGAGATAAGTGAGAGGAGAGGGAGGAAAAAGCGTCCGCCTTCCAAGAGAGGCAAAGATAAAGAAAGTTGATATTGGTGCCAGTGTAATGCACTGTGAGTTGTTTTGACAGTAAAACATGATTGTCATGTTTATATGTCCTGTTATACCTGACCTGAGATGAATACATATTATATTAACACATATTGGGTGGGGAGGGGTTGTTAACAATACCTGGCAACCCCAGTATCTCCTTCCTAGCAAGTTCACCGAAGCTGGAAGCTCCAAAATAAGAGTCCAGACAGTCGTACATACTTACAGAGTAAAGTTCTGACAGCTGAAGATGTTTGGTGGTAAAGTTGTACAGTTATTTCTTATATTTTGTAGAGACAAAACAGATGAAGTTCATTTGTGTAATCAAGTATTCCCTCATTTTCCATGAAGCTGAATAGATTGCTGAAGTAGTAGTACTGTGTTCAGCTCTGCCCACAGGCGTTCTATCCGCTGATTGTGGACACTGCGTCCAGTAATTACACTGCTACTGTTCAATCCCCTTCTTTCAATCATATACCGAGCAACATCTGTGTTTTCCATGCCGTGATCACACCGTATTGTTCGTGGTAGTCCAAAAATCTGGACACCAGAATGGAACAGTTGTAGCACACTGGATGCTCTGTTGTTGTTAAGACATTGCAAGTATATAATTGTCCGGCTGAAGCCATCAATGCATCCATGAAAAACCATTCTCCATCTCACCAGTTTATGGTTTCCATCAATGTGCCTAAAGAGAACAAAGCTGTAGTTTACCCTTTTAGTTGCATAAGTTTGCTGGCATCAAATTGCTACCATTTAATGGCTTGTTTAATTCTTAATCAAATTGCTGATGGAGGAATTTCAAAATAAAAGGAAAAAAAACCTTTTAAATAGGGGTGCACCAATAAATCTGCCCCAATTTCCTTTATTTTGGGAGATCTGTGACCAGCTAATACTTACATGTGAAGTATTCTACAAGCACCTGTGCTACTTGTTAAAATGTAATTTGATAATATTAAAAACACACCATAATTGATTTGGAGTTTGAACATTGTAGATTCTTCTACGAATGGTGTGGCGATGTTGAAAAGCCCGGCCAACTGGGTCAAGACGTTGCAGGCAATGTCTCACACGCCAGTGCTCAATTCTAATGTTTCTCGATCGCAGGCTTCCTATTACATATCTTTCCCCTGCATTTGGAGTAGTTTGAAGAATCTCCCAGACAGTACCAGCCAAGAACTCATCAGACATTTCTGAATAAGTTATTGGGCCTATTTGAAGTTGCTGCCTGTGCTTGTACAATGCTCTTCTGCTTATTCCAAAGCATGCAGCCATTCTTTGCCAACTCATTCCCAAAGATAAACAATAGGTTATTTGACCACATTGTATGTCGTACCTGGGACGACCAGAATGACCAGTTCTTAATGTTGGTGGCATTCTTGAAAAAGTAAGGTTCCCTTGCCTCATTTCCACAGATCTTGAATGTTCATATTAGGGATGTC
Source organism: Crenuchus spilurus (assembly GCA_036984385.1). NCBI lineage: Eukaryota > Metazoa > Chordata > Actinopteri > Characiformes > Crenuchidae > Crenuchus > Crenuchus spilurus. The sequence continues at coordinate 5,770 of BRDA01002520.1, forward strand.
CCGATCCGATGTCAAAGATCGGAATCGGGCCGATCACGATATTTTTTAACTGAACGGTATCGGCTTTTCTAAACACAAACCTAAGCCCGATCTTTGTCGTAAACACAGGAGTCGTAAAACAAGAGCAGAGCTTGCATCAGAACGTGATAATAATGTCTGCTGTGTGGAATTATTTCAAATTAGAAAGTGATACGAGTCCAACAGCGAGGTGTAATGTCTGCAATATGAGTGTTTCACGGGTGGTAGTAGCAGATCTGCATTTAATACAGTGACGTGCGGTGAGGTTCATGGTTGGTGAGACACAGACTCCTTTAGAGTCGGATTTACAAACATATAAACCCAAAAGGGAGCTTATTCAATTGGCTACTTGTTATTTCGTATCTAATCAGCGTTCTTCACACACACACACACACACACACTCTCACACACGTAAGGTACATATTAAAGGTACGTAAAGATGAGAAAAAAACGTTACAATTACAGCAGCGAGACTATTTTATTTTATTTTTACTATTTTATTTTCCTATTTCTAAACTTGAGAAACTGGTCTCCTCTGTCCCCAGACATCTGTTGAGTGTTGTAAGAAGAAGGGGGGATGCCACACAGTGGTAAAAATGGCCTTGTCCCAACTTTTTTGGGATTTGTTGACACCATTAAATTTTTAAACAACATTTTCCCCTTAAAATGATACATTCTCTCAGTTTAAACTTTTGATCTGTGATTTGTGTTCTATTCTGAATAAAATATTAGATGTTGGCACCTCCACATCATTGTGTTCAGTTTTTATTCACAATTTGTTTAGTGTCCCAACTTTTTTGGAATTCGGTTTGTATTTTATTCTTATTTTTATTCTACTCACTACTTCATTCTTGCACTATGACATGTGGACAGCAAAGTAGAAATTTCATTGTACAGGGAAACATGTTTCTTTACTGTGCATGTGACAAAGCTTTAAATCTTCAATCTTGAATCTTACCTCAAAAACCTGTTTTATATCATTAAGAGACCTGTAGTGCCCTCTAGTGGATCATCAATGTACTGCAGGCAATGGAACAGCTTTTTTGCCTTTCCCAAATGTCTGCTGACAGGACGTCATCCACACATTTTTTTTCAGGAAAACCTTTGGTAATTATGGAGAACTTATGGTAAGATTAACATCAATATTGTTAGTATTTTTAAAATAAATACTTCCTGTGTTGAAGCAATGCATAATTACTTGATAATACTGTTAAACTGTGTTAAGAATGTGTGTATCAAACTTGATACTGCAGGTATAGAAGGTGCTTCAGGGTCCAGTCCTAAACTGTCATGTGACATTTTAGTCATTTAATCTACAGCTTTCCTGCCACAATACAACCACACACAATCAATCATTCAATCAAAATGTATTCATATAGCACTTTTTACAATGGGTGTTGTCTCACAATTTTTTACATAATTTTTTACATAACTTTACATAATTAGTATCAAACAATTTGAATCTACGCCCGATGTGAGTAAGCCAAAGGCAACAGTGGCAAGGAAAATCTCCCTCAAGGCTTGAGGAAGAAACCTTGGGAGGAACCAGACTCACAAAGGGGATCCATCCTCCTCTGATCAAACTACTGATAGAGATTTACATCATCAAACTACTGATAGAGATTTACATCCTTAGTTAAGTCTGACATTGTGCTGTAGTGTAAAACAATAGTGATATTAATAATAGTGATCATTGCATTCATATCAGGTATCATAATTTAAAATGCAGTAGCATTAGAGCTTCAGTCCGATCATTGCCAGTAGTAGATGTAAGTGAGCAGCAGGTCTGGTGTCAACCGCAGGAAAACCCACTCCGGAGCAGAAAGAATTGACCACAGTAGGTGTAATGGAACTGGTGGTCTGTTGCGGACTGCAGGAGAATTCAGCCATCAAATACTTCAGTGGCCATTTCCTCAGAAAAGAGAGAAAACAAACAGCAAACAGAAACAATTAGGATGAGTGCAGTAGAAATGTGAATATTTGCATTGAGATGGCATCCTGTCGAGCTGGCTGGAAGGAAGGAAACCAGAAAGAACAGATATTAGAGCGTCATCAGACCAGACAGGTATCCATCCATATCGCCATCATCAACCTCCAGCATGTTGGAACAACATTATGTGTCTGAGATTTCCGCAATTCCCAATGTTCATGAAGTCCTGTAACGACAATAACTGGAAAGGAGAGGTTAATTACAAAAAGCTAAACTGAACAGGTGGGTTTTGAGTCTCGATTTAAAAGTAGCAACTGTGTCTGCATCCTGTACACTAGCTGGAAGATTATTCCGTGGGGCTATATAGGAGAAGGCTTTTCCCCCAGCTGAAGCCTTATAAATTCTAGGAACTAGTAAGAGACCGGCACCCTGAGATCTGAGTAGTCTTGGTGGGTCATAGCATGTGATAAGCTCTTGCAGGTATTCAGGGGCGAGACCATGCAGGGCTTTATATGTTAATAAAATGATTTTGTAATCAATACGATATTTAACTGGAAGCCAATGTAAGGCTGATAAGACTGGACTGATATGATCAAATTTCCTTGTTTTAGTGAGGACTCTGGCTGCTGCATTTTGAATTAACTGGAGTTTATTTAAGTTTTTGCTGGAGCATCCTGACAGTAGTGCATTACAATAATCTAATCTTGAAGTAATAAAAGCATGTACTAATTTTTCTGTGTCAGGTAGAGAAAGGGCATTTCTTAACCTAGAGATGTTACGAAGGTGTAGAAAAGCTATTTTTGTAATGTGACTTATATGCTGATCAAATGATAAGTCTGAATCAGTTATGACACCCAAATTTTTAGCTGATGAGCTTAGATGAGCAGGGGAGTCAGCTAAATTTAATATTAGGTCAGATACCTTATTTAAAGCTGATTTTATAGGAGGAGGACCTCTGTTTTGTCGCTGTTTAGTAAGTGGAAATTGTGCATCATTCAGTGCTTCACATCTTTTACACAGTCCTCCATTTTCTTTAATTTTGGTTTATCATTTGGTTTAGCTGATATGTATAGCTGTGTGTCATCAGCATAACTGTGGAAGGTAATGCCATGTCTGCTAATAACTCTGCCCAGTGGCAGCATATAAAGTATGAATAATAGAGGTCCTAAAATGGAGCCTTGTGGAATTCCAAGTCACATTTTTGAAGGAGTAGAGGAGACATTATTTAATTTAACAAACTCGTAGCGGTCTGTAAGGTAAGACTTAAACCATGAAAGGGCTGTTCCTGTGATTCCAACCATGTTATTTAGTCTTTCTAGTAGAATAGTATGATCAATCGTGTCAAAGGCTACACTAAGGTCAAGCAGCACCAGTATAGATATGCAGCCTTGATCAGAGGCGAGAAGGAGGTCATTTGTTATCTTAACTAAAGCCGTCTCAGTACTATACTGCACTATACAGTACTATACTATACTTGTAACTGCAGTAATTTAGACACTTTATAATGTTATAATTGTTGTTTTATTGTTGTCCTATATTGTTGTTTGTGTGCTGTATGTGTTTTTAATCAAGAGGCTGTGCCTCTTGCCAGGCTGCCACTGTAAATAAGAATTAGTTCTTAATGATTTGCCTGGTTAAATAAAGGTCAAATAAAAATAAAATAAAATAAAAAAATTATGGTGTGGTCTAAAACCTTATTGAAATTTTTCAGATATTTAGTTTTTATGTAAGTATGAGTGAAGTTGTTGGGCCACCACTTTTTCTAATATTTTAGATACAAATGGCAGGTTTGAAATAGGTCTATTAATTAGACAATATGCTAGGATCCAGATTTGGTTTCTTGATCAGGGGATTTATAACCAGGGGTGAAGCAGCAAATTCGGGGCCCTGTACACTCTCAATGTCAGTGGGCCCCTATAAATGCCAGCAAACGAGGCACATGAGCAAAAAAGGGGGGTATTTATTTAAATAAAAAAGCATAAATAAGGTTTTAAGCTACAAACAGATCAGATGATGTTGATGTAGCTATTTACATGTTGATATATGTGGCAGAAATATTACTGGTGGATCATTTATTAAGTCTCAGCACAGAGTTGCACTTTTAGCTCTCTCTCTCTGCCACTGTTTGTTTCTGAAACTGGTTATAGTTGATAACTAACGTTAGCGGCTCATAATTGTCTTTATACTTACAGCCACAAGCAGCCTGGTTGGCAACTAACTAAACTAACGACTTCACGTGAGCCTACAAAAATCAGCCGCAGCTGTCTGGAGTGGACTACTTTAACTTTAATTGGACTTTGCATAACAAGAAAACTCGGTTCACCTTTGGGAAAGAAAGCCGTCAACAGCTGTCTCCCCTCATTCTGCCTTCTTTCTTTTTCCTCCCTTTCTTTCTTCTTTTGAAATCCTGATTTCTGAGCATGTTGTGTAGCACCCAGGCCAATCAATCTAGGCTCACTGACGTTACACTTGTCGCTAGTCGCTATTGGGTGGACTAAACCATTTTGGGCCTCCAAGAGGGGGCCCCAGAATGTCCAATATGTTGAGAGGACTGTGACTAAAGTTCATTCCTTCAGTTGATATTATCAATATATTTGAAATATGAATTAATAAATCATTAATTTGAGGGCCCAATTCATTGGAAATAAATAATAATAATAATGATTTTTATGGGCCCCTCTCTCTACACGGGCCCTGGGTAGTCAGGTCCACTTTTCCCCCCACTTCCACGCCCATGTTTATAACTGCTAGTTTAAATGCTCTGGGCACTTGACCTAGTCTAAGGGATGAATTTAAGATTGTTAAAAGTGGATTGATTATAACTGGTAAAACCTCTTTAAATAGTTTAGTTGGTATTGCATCAAGTGTGCAGGTTGTGCAGTTTGACGAGTAGATGAATTTCTCCAATTCTAGTTGTGGAAGTGGGTCGAAGGCCTCTAATTTATCTTTTATGTTTATGTCTACATCAACTATATCAGATGACAGACTGACTGGATTTATTAATGTGGTATTTATTGTTTGTCTTGTATTTTAAATTTTGTCTGTGGATCAGTAACTGCCTGATTGTTAGTAAGTTTAGAGATCTCACTAAAGAGTACTCTAGGGTTGTCTTTATTATTTTCGATCAGAGAGGACAGGTATGCTGAGCGGGCACTGATAAGTGCCCTTCTATACTCTATAAAGCTGTCTTTCCAAGCACAATGAAATACTTCCAGTTTAGTCGATCGCCATTTCCGCTCTAGTTTCCTTACAGTTTGTTTTAAATTAAGTGTTTCTTCATTAAACCACGGAGCGAGTTTCTTCTGTCGTAGTTTTTTATGCTTAAGTGATGCTACATTATCTAAAGTTGATCGAAGTGTTTTATTTATATAGTCAGTTAGACTGTCTAGCTCCAGTGGGTTTGATGGGCTACTGACTGAGGTCAGTAAGTCTGTGATGTTGTCGGTAAATTTAGGGTCTGTAGATGAGGTTATTGAGCGCTTTGGGCATGTACTCATTTTATAATCTAAATTTAGTTCATAGGAGATTAGGTAATGGTCTGAGATTGCTAATGTTTGAGGTAATATGTATATGTTTTGTACGTTAATGCCCAGGGTCAAAACTAAGTCTAGGGTATGATTGCAATAATGTGTGGAGCCTAGAAATTCTGAATAGGTGGTCTATAAATACTTATTAAAGAGATTGTGTTCTTATTTGTGATTGAGTTAGTTATGTTTATGTGCATAATTTCAAATGAAGAGAAGATGTAGCCATGTTTTTGGTTAATATTTAAAGTATTTCTGTAAATCACACATAATCCTCCCCCTTTGCCTGTCAGTCTGGGACTGTGGACATATTTAAAGCCTGTTGGGGTGGCTTGATTTAATGCTAAATATTCATCATTCCATACCAAGTTAGTGATTAGGTTTTTGTGACATGCTGTTTGAGATTTCCTGTGTTTAAATTTGGTTCCAGGTACAGACACAGTCTTAATACTGCAAAGAGTGTTTATATTTCTGAGAGCAAGTACTGTAGATAAATCCTTCCCCCTTGTTGTGAGCAGACAAATGACCATTATATGTAAGAGTATCATTGAGTTCACTTACAGGGGTTGGACAATTAAACTGAAACAGCTGGTTTTAGACCACAATAATTGATTAGTAGGTGTTGGGCCTCCTTTTGCAGCCAATACAGCGTCAGTTAGATTTTGGTCGA
>BRDA01002522.1:5691-17931 GCA_036984385.1 Crenuchus spilurus
CTTGCTAATTTCCAATCATACAATGTAGTTAATTCAGATTCACATTTTGTAATACAGCTGTAAACAAATATACAACACAAATGTGACACTTTTTCTAGAAGAATGAGCATTTCAGGAAAGATTGCAGGAATAGTTGAGACTGGAACTTCTCTTTAGTGTGATAAACTGTTCCCCAGAAACTTGTCACAGAGCATTTCATTGGACAACAAGGACAGCGGAGCAAAATTTCCCTGGTTTGTGTGGACTGCAGAGAAAATTCTCATGTAGATGCTTAAATAGAACTCTTGCAAGAATAATTTATTAAAGCATCTAAAGCTTCAGAGAAACCGACGACTGTGGAGATGCAGGCAACTGAACCCTGGACCTCATACATACAAAGCACACGCTCTTCCACTGAACTACTTCCCCATCACTTCGCAATGATTTTCTGAACTGAAAACTGTAAACAAAACGGGCACAATCAGTACAGATTCTCATTTGACCTGCTTCACATTTGTCTCTTTCAAAGGCTTTTAAAAGTGATCTTTGGTTTTCAAGTTCGATGCCTTGCCACTTGGCCATTGCGCCAAACTACCACAAGTTTAAGACCAGATCATTTATCCATCAACCACACTGTGGGATACTTTCAGGTTGCTAGGCAGTAACATTCATGCCATGAAGATGCTGGGGATTGAGCAGTATTGATGATTTGCAATGATAATGCTGTAAATAAACATTTGCAACAGGACAGAATGAAAACTGACCTTTCGTTTTTTTGTTTAATTTATTTGTAGGTTTTTGCCCATTTGTATCCCCTTCCCAATGTAGTGGTAGCCAATTAAACCATCCCCTCCGTTAGGCCTCTCCCCATCACTTTACAATGTCCCTGAATCTAGGAGGGTGCAGGCAAGCACAAGCCTCCTCCGCTGCGTGTGATGCAGCCACCACCTCTTTTTCGAACCACCGCTGATACACCGTCACTGGAGAGCCTAACGCGCTCGGAGGAAGGCACACAGGGTCCCCAGCTCCAATTGGACCAATCAGTAGACGCCTGAGCCAGCGGACATTACAATGTGAAAGTGATGAGAGAGAGAGAGCGCCATCTACCTGCCCAGAGAGAGCACTGCCAATTTTTGCTCTCTTGGGCCTCGGCTGTTGATGGCAAACAGCATGACCAAACTCGTGATCCTCGGGTCATAGTGGTAGTGTCTTTGCTCGCTGAGCCACTCGGGGCCCCCAAAACTGAGCTTTCCAGTGGTGTAGAATTCAGTGTGTTGCCATTAAAGAGCCTATAGCTGAGATGAGAGCTTCACATCCCCATTTTAAGAACTTTACCAGGAACAGACAGGGATCAAACTCATGACCTTTGCGTCATAAGGCCGACACCTTTGCCACTTGGCTACACAGAACCAGCTCGAACTGGTGCATCTCAGAAAATTAGAATATTATGAAAAAGTAGATTTTTGTTCATAACTTAATTGAAAATGTAAAGTGACATATTTAAAGCATTTTTGTATCAGCATTGGTCAATATGGTTTATGGTCAAAATCCAGATTCTCAAATGATTAAATATTTCACAAGATCAAACAGAAATGGATGAATGGCCAACTTCTGACAAGTATGTTCACTGAACTCATGAATTGAAATTGTGTATATAAATGTGAATTTCATTTAAGCAAATAATTTTTATCTTTTTAAAATAAAAGTCTCATTCTAACAGCCGAGTTATCTGTGCAGAACATTTGCACAACACTTGTTCTCCACTGTGTGAATTCTTACCAAATGAGTAAGCTAATTTGCCTTTTAATAGCATATCTAACATGTGTTCACTGCTTAAAAATGTCTGTGTGTGTCTGTGTTTATTTGCTTGGGATGGTTCCAATGGTACACTGCAACCAAGAATTGTTTTCCCTGTTCTAGAGAAGTCAAGTTCACAAACTCATGGAATGACAAGGCCACCCAATTTTTTTCGACTGTCATCCTCAGCTGGTTACATAAGCTACATGTGTAGAGCACTGTTTCAAACATGAAGTCTGACTGCAGGACATTGTTGGGTTGTCTCTTTGATTATACCTGCAGTGCATCTTTTAATAGTAGCATCATCCATTATAACTGTTTTTATTACAGAAATTGTTGTTTAAATAATGTTTAGCTTCAGTGGTTCAGTTTGTATGGTTGACATACTTGTAAAAACATGACACTGTAATATCTACTTGTAGATTCAAGAAGTTCCTTTTCAGATCTTATACTTACATTCTGTGAAATGTTCAGAATGAATGGATCAATACACAGTTAAGATTTATTCCTATTCCAGTACAGTAGTTCATACAGCAATCATATAAAATGGATGAAATGTTGGTTGGCATAGTGATGGTAATTAAATTTAATACAATATAATACTTTATAGTAAAATTAGCAGTACTAGAGTCTGAGGGTTTTTCAGACACTCTGATGTAGTCTGACATTCCTTGATGTTTAGCCATGACAGGCTTTTGTTCATCACAAATTCAGCAACAATAATGTCAGAACAGTGAGAGTGTCACAAATCTTTATTGTGATTAAATCTGCTCTAAACTTACTTTCCAAAAACCTGTTTTCAGATGTGCTGATATATTGTGAAAACACACTAAACAGTTTTAGCCAAGACTTTTGAGCTCAGAACTGAATAAACAGAGGTGTTGGCTACACACTGCTCATTACAGTTTTTAGACATTGTATGTGGTTTTATTTTTAAAGCTTAACTAATGTGGGGCATCACTGTTTTACTTAGTCACCCATTCCTATATTGAATATTCAAGAGATACACTAAGGTGAGAGGTCTTTGTTCAGGTGAGCACTCTTTGTTTATAGAGACCAAATTGATGTTTTCACACATTTCTTAGCCGATAAGCCAAATTAGCATGTTGTTATCATATGGCTGATTCGTGTGAATGGGTGAAAAAAAAGGCTTGCGCTTTGAGTCACGGGCAAAAATGTGACTCTGGCTATTTATGCATCTCTCACTAGAATCTAAAAACATTTATATCTTATATGTGTGTGTGAAAAATAGACCCTTTAAGGTTTCCAGTTTATGTTTAAATTTGTTGCTAAGATAAAGTCTCGCAGTTATTTTAGTGTTTTTTCAGAATTTGTTTTATCCTTCATATTAAATATGAAGTCAAAATATTACATATGCAAAGCTGGCTGTGGGCTGATATATGGTGAACCAGTTGATATGGTCTTGAAAAATAGGGTAACTTGAATAAACAGTCCTCACACTCGACACTGGTGTTGACCTTAAATGTATTATACTTGACTCATCCTGGGTTTATTGAAAAAAACATTTTTCTAGATGAGTTATGGAATAAGAGTGTTTTGCAAAGTGGATTTTAGCTAATATTCATGTGTAATATAAACATAATGTACACGTCACAGATAAAGATGAGCACATTCGTCCTTATTTTTTTAAGCCTAATATACAACTCAGAATGCAGTTTAAACACAACACAAACTGATCCACCATCTGGAGTATTTGTGTTAATTAAAACTCACACTATATAGAATTTAGAACAGGACTATACAATCATCAAATCATTCATGTCATAAAATATCTCTTTCATTTAAAATACAATGTGCTGATTAAACATGTAGTACATTCAATAGAATTACTCTGCTGGGTTCAAAGAGTTATGAGTAATTCACAAAATGCTTTTTTCATCATTGTCATCACTTCCCCTGCTGTGTCACCGCTTTAGCTAATTACATGTCTTATATAGGTCCCTTGTGTGTGCCTGGGTTTTTGTCAGTCATTGAATGTGTTGAATGTCAAGAAGGTAGCTGATGGCTCCTGTATGTGCTGTTAAACGTTTGTTAGTGATGCATGTAGTTAATAAACTGTCAGCTTGGATCACCACCACAGCATCCTGCTCCTCCTCTACATCCACACACTCTAGAGCGTTCCAGTCAAATTGTTGCCAGGCAGAAGATTCAGGAGCAGTGGTGGCTGGTCAGTAGAGGACGCTTTTTTATTTTTATTTTTTTAAATAAGCATTTTTAAAATAATCAGTATGGTGTAATATAATAATGATATACATATTGTATGTATGTGCTAAACATGCACAATAACATGTAATATATTAAATATATTGAGAGGAAATTAGCTTTTTGGTTCATTCTCTTTCTCTTCTGAGGTGACAGAAATATCGTCCAGTCAGAGAAGCAGCAGCCAATCACTGACCTGCTGACACAAGATATACGCATAGCAACAGAAATTTAGCCAATCAGCTAAATTAGACGAATCTGTTGCCTAAAGAGCTTAATGTATTACCACAGCAGAGTCAGTCAGTGTTTTTAAGAACATCTGACATTATTAACATGTAATACAGACTCTAGAAATGTCTAATACTTAGTCTTAATAGTGTTTTTACTCATTTTATTGTTTATGTTTCAGAATCAGTTGGTAATCTAATGATACATACTGTACTTTATATTTTTAGATGTTTGCCTGTAAGCAATAACATTTTTCATTAACTATTAGTCTGCTGATTTTAATGATAATTAAATAGTGACTTTTTCACAGAGCACTATTATCCTGCAGTTTGTGTTAAATAATATTGGGATGGTTGTGGACAGAATATAGTTCAAACAGCCCCACCTACAATGTTTTTCACCAGTTGACACTGCTCAAAAGAATATTTCTTGCCTCATAAATTAGTTTTCTTTAATTTCTTGTCCTAATTCTGTATAAAGCCATGTTCAGTCTAAAACACAGAAGGCACACAACATCAGCAGTTGTATAACCCATTTAAACAAAGTCTGTCTCTGGCTTTTCTTTGCACTTTTCAGTTTGAGACCTTGTTTTATTTGACTTATTCATTCAAGATGTGTTTCTAGTTGAACAAACCATTTAGGCTATTAGAGGAGAAAACCTCTAAAAATGCCCCAGAAGAAGAGCCATCATGAGTTCTGTAGCAAACGTGGCAAACACAGGCTTTGCTTAGTGGAAAAATGCTATCACTAATAATCATTTGGCTAATCTGAGATTTTTTTGTCCAAGGAAGAAGCTCACATTTCTGGTGTTTTGATCATTGGAATTCGTAAAGATGCCCGCTCCCACGTGCTTCACCTTTCCAGAAACAAACGCTACACCCTGACCCCGGAGAAGCTGAAATGGGACAAGTTCAAGCTAACCTACAAGTAGGAACTGTGCTCAGGTCTTTAAAGAATGCCTTTCCCCCCTAAATATTAAATCATGTTCTGAACATCCAAATGGTTTTTGCTCTTTCCAAGCACAAAGCCTTCTTTGTCTTTGTCAAACAAAAAAAATCACAATTTTTTGTTTTTAGTTGAAATGTTGACGTACAATGGACCCTTTTCTTGGCAGTTCACAATATCTGTCTATTCTGATGATCAGAATATGATTTATGTTGTTAATGGAACCGTTTGGCAAAGCTTCCACAATGTTTTGAACATTTTGAGACTATAACATTAGCTCTGAAATGGACAAAAGTAAGTTTTGTTTGTCAATAGCAGGAAGCCTGATTTTCTTTCTATACATTTTATAGACATGTATATGAATCAGCACTCACTGAAACACTCGCTGTTGTAAAATGTGACCAAATGGAAAATGTGCAAAAAAATAATAATTCTCATTTTTACTATATTTATTTTATCTAACTGCAGACTGCGTGAAGATATTTTATGTTTTGTCTGGTCAACTTTGTTTCATTTGTTAATACAGTGGTAACCCTACTTACGAGTTTAATCTGTGCAGGAGCCGAGCTCGTTAGCTGGTTTGCTCGTTAGCTGGATGCATTTTCCCCATAAGAATACATGTAAAACTGATTAATCCGTGTCAGCCGGCCAATATACAGTATACTTTAATATACTAAATAATGTGTTTATATGGGTTTTTAAAACATAAACGAGACGACGACGGTGCTCGTGTAGGCTGGCGGCTAAGGAGGACAGGAGGACGGGCGTACGTGTATGGCATGGTTACACTTATCATATGAAAAGTAAAAGTAAAATGTATCTAACTTTCTTGTTCACTACCTTTTGCTGTCTTTGTGTCACTTTCACAAGCACTTTCACTTTCACTGGACAGAGGTCAAAGGTAATGACTGACCTCTTCTACGCTAGCATCTAGGGGATGCTACGACCGCAGCGCCCCTAGCGGTTGACATACTTGAACTAATTTACGCTACTCGTTACTTGGAATTTTATTCGTTACCTGGAACAAAAATATTCAGAGATCTCGACTCGTTACCTGGGATACTCGTTAGTAGGGTTACCACTAATATATATATATTTGATATATCTTGGGTTCATACTGTCTGGAGTGAAATAAAAGTCAAAGTAAATGTAAGAAACTGCAATTTTTTGAAGTTGCATTTTCCTTACTGTACCAACATGTTCTTATTTGGGATTGACACATCTGCCTTGTTGGTAGATGTAAAATTAGACAGTAGCTCACCTGTTGCTGCACAGTGTGTGTTGGTCCTCTAGTCCTTCACTGGTGCCCACAGCATGCTGTTGGCTGGATAGTTTTGGTTGGTACACTATTTTCCCTCCGGCAGTGACACTGAGGTGTGTAAAACATCAGCATCTCTGCTGTGTGAGATCCACTTAGACAAGTGCAACACACATTAACACTCCACCACCACATCACTACAACTGCAGTGCTGAGAATACAAACAGTACCTGTTCTGTGGTGGTCCAGACCATTAAATAACAGGATGAAAACAGGATAAAAAGTATAGAGAAACAGATGAACGACAGTTGGTAAGTGCACCTATATGCTCAGTGAAGCTGATAAAAATGACAATTTGTGTAGATACAAGGTATGTGTACCTAATGAAAAGGTCAGTGAGGGTATCTTATCAATTCTGAGATAACTCAATATCTGTTATGATTTAGGCATGAACTTCAGTACTAAGCTTCCATTACTCATCAGCTACATTAGCATTAAGGTTCCAGTACAAAAAGAGAGGCAGCTATTAGAACTTCAGACACGTCTTGTCTACTGCACTGCAGATAAGCAAACAAATGCACATTTGAAATTCTCCCGTTAGTGCACAATTTAGAAGCTTGTAGAATGACTGAGATGTTTATAGTGTCCTGTAAAAGGTTTACAGTTCCTGCTGTTTGTTTAGACTGCTGTCATTCCCGAGGAACCTGATGAATGCCAGCGACACTCGCAGGGGCTTCTCCAAAGCCTTTGCTATGTGGAGCGACGTGTCTCCTTTCAGCTTCAGAGAGGTGCCTGCTGATCAAGAGGCTGACATTAAAATCGGTATGAGCACCACACAAGCATCACTGGCAGAACAGCACATTCTAACCCTGGCCCACACAAAGTCCTCTTTAAGTGTCTGGCAGAGAGCACATCCATTGTTAGTTAACATACGCCTGGAAACAATTGCACAAGACCACAACTGAGCAGAATGGAACTGATTTCATTCATCTGAAGTGGCAGTAAATCACAACCAAGGCATGGATGTTGAATCTGTTTGGGGTCATGTGTTTGCAGTTGTGTGATTTGTTAAAAAATGGACACCAGTTAGATTACACTAACACTGCTCAAAAAATAAAGGGAACACTAAAATAACATCCCAGATCTCAGTGAATAAAATATTCCAGTGTAAAATCTTTATTTATTACATAGTGGAATGAGTTAAGAACAAAATAACAAAAATGATCAATGTAAATCAAAATTATTACCCCTTGGAGGTCTGGATTTGGAATCATACTCAAAATCTCATACCACCCTCATGGAGTCTGTTTCTGACAGTTTGAGCAGAAACATGGATATTAGTGGCCTGCTGGAGGTCATTTTGCAGGGCTCTGGCTCTGCTCCTCCTGTTCCTCCTTGCACAAAGGAGGAGGTAGCGGTCCTGCTGCTGGGTTGTTGCCCTCCTACGGCCCCCTCCATGTCTCCTGGTGTACTGGCCTGTCTCCTGGTATCTGCTCCATGCTCTGGACACTGTGCTGGCAGACACAGCAAACCTTCTTGCCACAGTTCGCATTGATGTGCCATCCTGGATGAGCTGCACTACCTGAGCATCTTCTGTGGGTTGTAGACATCACCTCATGCTACCTCTATGGTGAGAGAACTGACAGAATGCAAAAGTGACCAAAACATCAGCCAGAAAGGATGAGAACAGAGAAAAGGTCTGTGGTCACCACCTGCAGAACCACTCCTGAATAGGGGTTGTCTTGCTAATTGCCTCTCATTTCTACCTGTTGTCTGTTCTATTTACACAACAGCAGGTAAAACTGATTCACAGTCAGTGTTGACTTGGAGTTACATTGTGTTGTTTAAGTGTTCCCTTTATTTTTTTTGAGCCGTGTATAAATATATAATTGCATAATTCAGTATATACATACATTTACATCAACTTTTTTTGTACATCATAAATAAAACCATATGCAAAACGATATGCATATTAAACTCCTCAAACTCAGAAAATCTTCTTTTTATACTTTTAAACACAAACATGACATGGACTGTGCCCAGAATGGATTGGCACCCTGTCCTGGGTTTAGCTAAGATAGTGTAATGCCCTAGCCTGTACCTTGTGAAGGGGTAGGGGACTCTACACAACCCAGATCAGGACTAAGTGGAAGATAATGGATGGATAATGGATGATATGGGCTGAAAGCTTGTTATTGCTGGTGATAACAGTAATGTCTCTGGGTTTATTGCAAGGCAGATTCAGAGACATAACATTTATTTTCACAAGAAAGTGATCAGACGTCATACTAACGGCCATTATACACTGATAACATTAAAGCCACCTGCTTAATACTGTGTAGGACCACATTGTGCTGCCAAAACAGATCTGAATTATTGACTGTATATCAAAGGGCTTTGGGCACCCATGATCCCATCACTGGTGGTCCTTTTTTGGACCACTTTTTTGGTACCACTATGTTCCAAAAACACCACACGATATGCCATTTTGAGATGCTCAGACCCAGTAATCTATTCAACAGCGCTCGTCAAAGTCACTTAGATCCTTACTCATGCACAGAAAATCAAATTCAAGATCTGACAGTTCACTCGTTGCTTAATGTATCCCACTCCAGTGCCACTGTAATGAGATGTCTTTGGTGGTCAGTGGTTTTTATAATAGTTTATACTACATATTCAAACACAAAATCTAGTATTTTATCAACACTGTATTGTGCATTAGCTGTGCATAATAAATAGGGAATTTCTTTTCATGCATGAAGCACAATTCGTTCAGAGTTTGAAAGTAAAAATGTATAAAAATATGAGCAAAATCTAATAAAAACAAAAGGTGACATAAATAGCTTTCTGCAGTGGACTTCATGGAACTTTGGCAACAATCAGGACATTCTGGGTCAGAGTCAAAAAGTGTTTCCAGGGGGATTTGGAAATTCTTGTCAGAGTCTATGTTACTGACTGGTGTCAAAGAAATTACAGTCAATCCCCATGTATGTGCACCTCAGGGAGACATTCAGTGTTGGTTCCAGCACAAATTTGCAGTGTTGACTATTCAAATTTATGCTCCTTAGGGCCATTTACAGCTTTTGGAAAGCGTGTCCTGCTGATCGAGCCGGTTGTCTATGTTGGAAAGCTGATTATGACTCAGTGTTCCGTTTTGGCAGGTTTCTACCCTGTAAACCATACGGACTGTCTGCAGTCCTACCTGCATCACTGTTTCGACGGCATCACTGGTGAACTGGCACACGCCTTCTTTCCCCCGACTGGAGAAATCCACTTTGATGATGATGAATACTGGATTTTGGGAAATATGCGGTTCAGCTGGAAGAAAGGTTAGTGCTTCTGAAAAATCAAGATTTGTACATATGCACGTCTTTATTGTAATGCACGGACTGATTCTGATATAGTAATACACTGCTTATTTATTATAAACCTGAAATTTAGACTGCGTTAAAACTCAGAGTGGGAAAAGTCAGGGATGTAAAGCGGATTTGCTAAATATAAAGATGTCCAAGTTGCGAGTCTCCATCATAACCTGGGGTGGACTGGCCTGAGGAGTAGTTATGTAGTTGCTTCCATCCCAGGTGATGATTAGATAATACAATCTTGTATTCGTCCTGCCATGAGGAAATTCAGTGTTAACAGCAGCAAAGGGACAGTAGGGTTCTCCTTAGTTTAAAATAAAGAAAACAGTTTTTAAAAAAAAAAAGTGAGTACACCTCACAGTGAACATGTCCATACTGTGCCAAACTGTGTCATTGAACATCCATGGTGTTAGGGTTACAAGGTTCCAGGTGTGAATGAGGAGCAGGGCTGTTAAATTTGGTGCTTTGGGCACAGTTCTCTGATACTTGCCACTGAATACTCGAGGAAAGGAACTCTCTGAGGATGCGAGAAATGGAAGTGTTGCTCCCCACAAAGATGCTTCGGCTATAAAAAAGACTGATAACACCTGAGCTACAGCATGGTGGCCAAGGTCATACAGCCGTTTTCCCAGGATGGGTCCCACTCAGAACAGGTATAACCAAGGTCAGCCAAAGAAACTGAGTCCATGTGTTCAGCATCATATACAGAGGTTGGCTTCAAAAAAGAGATGCATTATAAATCAACTGGTAATAAAAGGTTGATCTCTCGAACATACACAAGTATACAATCTTTTAAAAAAACATTCTACCTGCCTAATTAAACAAAAATGGGAAAAGGAGTCCGGCATAGAAATACCTGATGATACTTGGCTGGGGATTTGAGAGACGCAGGCAACCACTGCTAATTCAAGATTGATGAGGGAATTTGGTTGGAAGAATGTTGTGAGGTTTTTTGTTTCTCCCAAAATAACAGCTCTACATACAGGTTCTCAGAGTCAGGGGCAGTGTTGGAGGAGATGTGGAGTCAGGATGGCCAACCATTACCATATATTCTGGGGATGTCCAAAAATTCAGTCATACTTTGGGGAAATAACCAACGAAATAAACAAAATAATGGATTTTGAATTGGACCACTCATTTATTACTCTATATATGGGGAAATTACCGGACAACATACCTCACAAAAATAAGTACTTACTAAAGATTCTACTAGCATGCAGTAGAAAGGCTATAACTCGGAAATGGCTCCAGGCTGATCCTCCAACACTAAACCAATGGCGTGGGATTGTAAACGAAATGTACAATATTGAAAGATTAACTTTTATTTTAAGATTAGATTTGAAGAAGTGTTTGGAGAGAGAACTGTATTTGTATTGTTATGCCTATGACAATGTTTTCCTTTTCTGTATTGTTAAAACTTAAATAAAAAGTAAAAAAAAAAAAAAAAAAAGATGCACGAGTGCTGCCAGCATTGCTGCAGAGGTTGATGAAGGTGGGAGGTCAGCCTGTCAGTGTTCAGCCCATACACCACACACTGTATCAACTTGGTCTGCATGGCTGTCTTTCCAGAAGGAACCCTCTTCTATACCTTATGCACAAGAAACAGTTTGCTGAAGACTAGCAGTCTAAGATTAGTGGACGCCCTGTTGTCTGACGAGACCAAGATAAACTTGTCTGGCTCGGCATGTGTGGCGGTGCCCTGCTGAAGAGTACCAAGACAACTGTGTCTTGCCTACAGTCAAGCGTGGTGGTGATAGCTTCATAGTCTGGGGCTGCTTGAGTGCTGCTGGCACTGAGGAGCTGTAGTTCACTGAGGGAAACATTTATTCCAACATGTACTGTGACGGAAAACATTCAGAAACTGGGCGGCATGCAAGTTTTTCCCAACATGATAATGACCACAAACACACCTGCAAGATGACAACTGCCTGGCTGAGGAAGCTGAAGGGCAAATATGTCTCCAGACCTAAATCCAACCGAGCACCTGTGTAGCATCCTCAAGCAGAAGGTGGAGAAGTGGATGTGTCTGACATCCAGCAGCACTGCGAAGTCATCATGGAGGAGGATTCCAGTAGTAACCTGTGCACAACTCTGGAGACAGAGACCTAGTGCAGCTTTGATAAGACACTGCAGTGAACAGACGTTTTAATGCAAATAAAATGTGGATCATTGTTGACTCATTCTCATACTAGTGATTATGATTGTATAAAGACCAGCAGTGTGTACAGGGACTATACATCAGGTGGTTGTATGAAAATTCAGCAAAACAATAAAAAAGTATGCAGTTTTCATCTAAAATACACAGGGGTTAGACAGTGAAAGTGAAACAGCTGGTTTTACACCACAATAATTGATTAGTAGGTGTAGGGCCTCCTTTTACCGCCAATACAGGGTCAATTAGTCTTGGGAATGACATATACAAGTCCTGCACAGTGGTCAGAGGGATTT
>BRDA01002522.1:18031-37073 GCA_036984385.1 Crenuchus spilurus
CTTTTTGACACCGTACACACCATTATATTTTGTCACTTTGATGAAACGGTAACCATTCCGCAGCCTGAATTTGATCTGTAGCTTTGGTAATTTAGAGGAAAACAAAGTTATTTGAATTTGATGTACCGGTAATTGCTTTATGACGAGGAATGGACAAAGGCCTGCTGTGTGTTTTTAAGCTTATAAAAGGTTACCAAAAAGACATAAGTATATATTTTTATTACTATATGTAAAGTTGGACATGAAGAGTTCAACATAATGCAACTGCATGTGATTTGTATTTGAACAGGCGTATGGTTGACTGACCTGGTGCATGTAGCAGCTCATGAAATCGGTCATGTGTTGGGTCTGATGCATTCGCAGAACCCCATGGCCATAATGCATCTCAACGCTACACTGACGGGGCGCAAACTCATAACACAGGATGATGTCTGGGGTCTACATCGACTATACGGTACATAACCTACAAGCAGAGCAAATAAAAGGTCTGGTAAAGGTGAAAGTAATGTTAAATGTCAGTAAATGTTAATGGAGGACAGGCAGACTTGTATTTATGACGGCAAGAAATGTCTCGTCACAGAACAGACTGCCCTTAAAAACTGCTTACAAGGAAACTGTGCCAATTAGATTTTTTAAAGTATTTTATTTTTAAGTACTCATTTGAAGCCTTCTCTAAATTAACCCTTAGATGCATGAGTGACTGGACCCTACACTCTTCCATAAGTGGGTCTTTTTTGACCCGTATTAGAATCAGTGTGTTTTCATGCCACTTTTGTCATTTTGACTCAAAATAATAATTTATATTCTATTTTGTACTGTTTTATACCACACAAGAGTGATTTCTTGTTTGAAATATTTTTATTTTTCACTTAAACATTTTTAGAACATTTTTAATACAATGAAATGACAATTTCACAACAGCAATGGAACAATGTCAACGTCCATTATGTGAGTGAGTGTGAGTCTGTGTGAGAATGAGTGAGAGTGTAAGAGTGACTGAGTGAGAGTGAGTGAGTATATATCTATAAATAGATCTTCCTGACAGTCACAGTTGATAAAAATCAAAAGTTCCCATGAAATTCCATAGGAAATGAATGCGGGTCATTTTTGACCCACTTACGGAAGTTTGGGGTAGTAATTGAAAAAATTCAATTAAAATTCAATTTCTTAAAATGTATAAAAGGTAAAACAAAAAATTTAATTGCATGATATCAGTAACGTTTTTTGAGGAATACCTGGAATATGAAATGATAACTTTTTGTTACAAAGATATTGCAAAAAAATTACCTCACCGGGTCAAAAAAGACCCACTTATGCATCTAAGGGTTAACTATATTCCCACATTCTGCCTCTGTATTTCTCACAATTTTCTCTCATCCCTTGCCTTGCCCACCTCTCCCTCCCTTCCTAATTCCTCTTTCCTTCTCTGTCCCTCCAGGATGTTTGGATAGATTATTTATCTGTCCCGCTTGGGCCAGGAAAGGCTACTGTGAAAGCAAAAGAAAGCTCATGCAGAAGCATTGCCCCCACAGCTGTGACTTCTGTTATGGTAAGAGCAGGCACTGGTGCCAGTTTGAATTCTTCAAGAATAAGAACGTACATAAGTTAAGACAAAGTTATTAATAGTAGAGGCTAGAAGTTCCTAAACTTTATACAATTCTTTGCCCTCTTGGACAAATCTGCTATTTATTACCCAAAGATACACACAACCATTGAACCACAGATCAATGGGAAGGGTGTGCTTGACATGATACAAGTCCCTAATGCGGGATATACCGTGGATATAAAACGTCTACACACCCGTTAAAATGCCAGCTTTTTTTTTTAAAATGAGACCAAAATGAAACATTTTGCAACTTTTTCCACGTTTCATGTGACTTTTCTGTGCAATTCTATTCAATCTCACAAAGTGATGTTCCTGTTAAAGGCATTTATATCTTCCACCACAAATCAGGATGCATCTGAACTGCAGAGGTGGTACAGTTGTGGGTATTTGTAACTGCATGGGTCAGCAAATGAAGAGAATGATAATTAAATGAGATTAAAGGACTGTGCTGATCTCCAGTGTTCTACATCTGCGTCATGGAAACGCATCGTCTCCCATCAGATTAAAAACGTAGATTTTTTGCTGTGTTATATTCTACAGTAAGAGACACTGAAAAAAGTGGCACGATGCTGGATTTGTATAAGAATATATTCTGGGACTGCAAAATGCTGTTTGCTTAATTATTCAGCCGGTCCATGAAAACTGAAGTTTATTAAACATATCGTCATAATGAGGATAAATTTGGCCGATATTTGGCCTACATCTGTGAATAATTTACAAGATTGTATTTTCTGGATAGAACACCACCTTAAATCAAGTACAAGACAGACTGACTCTGAAAGGCCACACCGTGTTCTAAGGAAAACCGATAAAAACGACATGCAAAATGGAAAGGCTACAATATCCAAGTTTTTGATGTCTCAGTGATCAAAATTGGGATGTACTGTGAAGAAATTCATATGCATTATACCAATTACCACCTATACAAGGATGTTCATCAAAATTCAGCTTCAGGACACAGGTTACTTGTGTGGGAAGCCACACAGAGACCCACAATCAGTTTACTGGTAAACACCGTACAGACGGCCGATAAGAGAGGGTGGTTAGAAAGAAGTCATTACTGATTAAAACCACATCAGAGCACATCTGGAATTTGCTAGAAAGCATCAGAATGATGGACAAAGTTTTATGGTCAGAGATTAAACAAAAATCTATTTTGCCTTGTATTCAACTAACAGTCTAATCAGTAAAGTATGAGGATGGCGGCATTTTACTGTGAGGATTTTTTCCTCAGTGGGCACCGAGTGCATTGGTAAAACTGCACCATCCATTGAAGGATGGACAGTGCATAACACAGGAAGAAAATGACTTCAGTCTGCTTAAAAAAACAAATCAAAACTAAAGCTTAGGAGAAATGTCACCCTTCAGATGGACAGTGATTTTAAGCACAAGGCCAAAGCAACCCAGGAGTGGTTAAACAACAGATATCAATGCTACAATAGTCCGTTCAAATCCAATTGAGAATCTGTTTGAAAACTCCATCCACAAGCATCATCCAACCAACCTGAACAAACTGGAGCACATATGTAACGGCAGAAAGGGTGAAAACGATGCACAAAGCAGTAGAATCTTAATAATCAACACCATTATTGCAGCAAAAGGTACCAAGAATTGCAGCAGATTTACTTTGTAAAGATGTGCCGACAAATAATTGAAAGAAACTGAAAACTGTTAAAAGCACATCGTAAACGCCATTTGCAGGCTTCCTAAAAATGTTCTAAAACTGAAGTTTAATTTGTTGTCACTTGAATAAATAAACTTGTATTTTAATATAATATATACAATAATAATAATAATAATAATATGATAGGGGGCAATTTAGAACTAGTAATGAGGGTCTTTTTTATTATTTGAAAATGTAATGTGATTTCAAACAGGTTATTGAATTATGATTTGGTGCAAACCACTATACACAGAAGACTAAATCTTTGAAGAGCAGTGATGGGCACCGTCAACAAATGGATGAGAAAATTATTGAAACGTTTACAAATATTTCTCCCTGTACAGTACATAATATTACACAATTCAAGGAATCTGGAGGAATTTCAGTGCAAGAATGGACGAATAATAAATGTAATGAAGTTGACCAGATAAACAAATACAGACAAGTCAACATTTCAGCTTGTTTTGTTATATTTCCAACTATCCATGGGGGGGGGTTTGCATAAACACTACACAGCAGTATCAGAACATCATGAACTGACATGTAATGTCTGCTTGGAGAAAATAGATGTCAAAAGTACTGTAGAAGAGAAAGAATACTCAGGCTTCTGTCACTGAACTTTAAAGTCTCTTAGTTCTGGTTACTGGAGCACAGCAGATTAGTTGAGATCTCCTCAGTATGGCTCTCATCAGGAATCCAAACATTTTGAGAAAACCCCATGTCCTGGTTGTACACAGCAGGAAACGTTTCGTCCTCAAGACTCCCTAGTGAAGACGGCTGTTCCATCGAAGTGTTGGGATTTTGTTTGTTCAGGAGAGACTGGAATCGGTTCCTAATCTGGTTCTCATTGAGAACAAGTGCAGTGTGGTCCTCAGGGAAAAATTACTTGCATGAATGCAAGCCTCTAGAATCGAAGCTCCTTTATGGGCTTCAGATGCAAGAACAAGTTTGTCAGGACAAAGACCAGCGCACAAATGGTTACTCCTCCAAGGAAGCATTTGACGATGACAATTTTTAGATTATTGACAAGATGCAGTGCAAATGTTGACATCTGTAGTTGCTCTTAAAAACCCCCAAACCCAATTGCTGTACCTCCAATTACTAATGTGGTACAGTTTTGTGAAAAAGGCAATTTGGTCTAGCAGCAGAATATAAAAGGTGACTTTATGAAGAGCTTTAAATATACATATTGCAGATGTTACATTAGTGCATATCATTGCCAAGTAATGACCTTGTTATAATGCCCAAACAGAATTCCCTTTTCCCACCGTCGCCCCAACTCCAACGCCACCACGGACCAAACACAAGCTTGTTGCAGAGGGAAAGAAACTCACCTTCCGCTGTGGAAAGAAAATTGCTGCGAAGCAAGGCAAAGTGTAGTGAGTTACGTTTCCTTTTCCTGACCACTGAGCACTGGCTTGGTGTTATTCCAGTACTTCTTTAAAGCACTACAAAATGTACTAATTCCATTCTTCCATGAGTTTTATTAAGAAAATGTACACTACTTTCCCTACTTTTTAATCATAATACACTAACCTCTAACACTCTGATCTTGCTAGCTGGTATAAAGATGGTGAGCTACTGGAATTCTCTCACCCTGGGTACATCTCCCTGACGGACAACCACATTAGCATTGTAGCTAATGCCATCAACGAAGGTACATACACCTGCATTGTGAGAAAGAAGAACAAGGTTTTAACAAATTATTCATGGAAGGTACGGGTACGATTCTAAGGGCTAGAGTGGACTTCAACATGCCCTTCCACAGAATGCTAGTCAGTGTTCAACCCAAAGAAGCACTGGGTAAAACCAGAAACTGGTTCTGTCCCACCTCATCTAAAGGGCTCTACTATTCTGTGATGTCTAAGAACGTGGTTTACAAAGACAAAGGGGCAGAACCAATGAAATGGAACCAAAGGCTTAAATTCATCACAGCACCACATGGAACCTCATTCACTTGGGCACATATTACACTAGATTCATAGATAATCCAATTGATGTCAGGGTTGTTGTTGATTTTTGTAAATTGTGTTTCCTTGTGTGCCAAATAAAAAGTTATTCTGTGACCGTCTGATTTTCTGCCTAAACATTTGAGAAGCAAAGGAAACCCAAATCCGCATAAAGCAAATTTTTAAGGACTTATGGTGCTAATATACTTTATTTATGCTAGCCATGTCAACTGCAGACATCACTAACGCATGTCTGCCTTTTGGCAATAACCACAGTAAGAGATTTATGTCAGGTTGGCCACAACTGGCACTTCAGATGTCAACCAACTAAATCTCAGTAGCTAATCTGTAAGTTTCCAACATTTAATTGGCATCCATGTTGATTTAAGACACACTAGCAGTTTCGTGAATGGAAATACAAGCAGACTAATGTTCGTTGAGAGAGCCAAGGAAATGCCAGAAATCCAGGAGTGCACTGTGAAACAAGGACTGGGAGAAATGATATAATCTCAGAGAAAGAAGAGGTTCTTTTCTTTATTATTGAAGTTTCAATTTGAATGGCCAAATCCTTAAGCGTCTATGACTAAGGTGGAGAAAATTATCTTGAAAGGAAAGTCACTGTGGCTTCTTCTCAAATAAAATGGAGAAGGCAGACAAAGATCTCTTGATTGTGCCGAGTATGTGCTGTGCAAAAAATGACATCATTTTTGGACATCTGGTGTTGGGGCTGCTTTCAAGGCTGGCTGGCTTCCCCCCCCCACTTTCTTGTCGTTTCTGTTTTAAAACTCAGCTTCCTTATTCTTCTCAACTGTTTCTTTAACTAAAATACATGCACAACATACCAAATGGCTTTGAAGACTTAGGAACTAAAAGAATATAAACATAACTGTAGAAAATTGTTTATTTTTTGCAACAATTTCACCTGTGCCGGTCACAGGTTCCGGTGCATTTCAGAATACTACTGCATTAAACTACTAGAGTTTATATAGGAGGGAACAGAGGTGAATGGTCCCTCGTCCCCCAGGTTTTTTAACTCAAAATCTGTGGGTCTTAGCTGTGAGGCATCTAAATCTTTTGACTGACACAGAAACAAAGGTGCAGAAACCTGCAGGTGTTCGTGGAAAAAAAAAAAAGAACAAAGGAATAAAATGCACCAATGTCTGAAGCTAGAATCCCAATTTGGGCTTGTGTTTAACAGGAGCAATTAACTTCTTCCAACTGCTTGAAGAACATGAACCAGAAGCTGTAGAACATCTCTGAAGTTCTCCATTAAGAGAACAGTTTGTAAGAGTCTGTATCAGCAAGGATCAGAATAAGGGGTCATGGTCAGCTTTCAGTGAATGTCTCTTAAATCGAGTCCCACACGACTGACAGCATGAATTCCCTTTGCTCTTATCTGGTACCCGATTGGGAATGTTCCAGTCGTTAGAATTTCAGACTGAATCCTGGACCAGATTTGGAGAGTCCTTGATTAGCTGTCGTCAAGTGGAAACCAGTTTCTTTCAGGTCATCATCGCCCTGAAAATAAAAAAAAGGGAAATGTAAAAAATGTATATTAAAAATTCTAACAAAGTAACAAATCTGCAAAAATCTATTCAAATTTAATTTTGGTCTGTAGTTTTGAATGGACCAATCAGTAGACGCCCGAGTCAGCGGACATTGTGAAAGTGATATGGAGAGAGCATCATCTACCCGCCCAGAGAGAACGGTCAATTTTGCAAAACAGCATGACTGGGATTGGAACTCGTGAACCTCTGGTCATAGTGTCAGCGTCTTAGCCTGCTGAGCCACTCGAGGCCCTCACACTCACTATGTTTATATACGGTAATAATAGTGCACTGTGCTTTATAAAGTGAATTGGCATTGAATAATTTCTATAATTAACTGAAAACAAACGTATATAAAGTGATTGGTTAGACTGTTCACCAGCTCCTTCCATTGGTGTACCAATTTGTCATTTTTTCATTTTACCTCCCTTGTTTTTGAAGGTATTCCTGAGTGGAGATTTTTTCTCTTTAGTGGGTAGGTGCAGAAGATTTTTTTAACGTAATTTGGTACTCCATGTTGTGTCATTCAATACTCCAGGGGTACTCATCCCAGGTTCCAATGAGCGTTCAGCTTCCACAAGACTCCGATAACCCTTAAAGCTTTCATTACCTGGATCAGGTGCATTAGATTAAGGTTGATGCTAAACTTTTTTAAAAGGCATCGTTTTACATCTCCAGGACCAGGATTGGTGGCCAATGCTTACAATCAGTAGCTTTATGACTGTTGCTTTATTTCTGTCTGTAGAACATGTAATTATTGCACTCTGTATTTAATTGCTCTTATTTGACTGTTCTACAGTTTATTAATTAGACTTATTGCTCTTTACGTACAATTTGGTTGTTATTTTTTACTTTTGTCCATCAGTCTTACAGGTTCACATCCGGCTGGTTAGTTGGTCATAAACCCGAGGTTCTCAGAGGCAATTTTATACTTCTGTTCTGATTTGGTAAGAACAGCACCTTCTTAATCTGATCACTACAGAAATTTAGATCAGTGCATTTATATGCGTTTGAGTAATCAAATATTGGGAAACTGAATTTACAGGAGTCAGGCAATAATCAGATTTTAGCTTTACAACGAGCCAATAAGCTTACAAAATAAGACAAATATATAATATATTAAATATAATAATACTTCACGTTGTGGCTTTAATATACAGTCACTTTACCTAAAAATATGAACATACATCAGCAACAGTCCAAAAGCGGGTTGTTTTTTTTTTTTTTTTTTTGGGTGGGGGTGTGGGGGGTGTGTGAGTGCGGTGTTAAGACGCTGCTTACACATATAAGGTCTGTTCTCACTCGTTCAGACTGAAATCTAAAAAAAAATCTGAGAAAGTGAGTATATGCACGAAATAATCAAGTTACTGAGCTAAAATTCCAGCTTTTTATCAGATTTCTTAATTGGAGTTTTACTTTAATAACCAGATAACTGCATAAATTCAATTATGATTGGATTAAGTTCATGTAAACACGCTCAGTGCTGGCTCGGGTAACACAAAAAGGTTGTTTAACATGATTAACATGGATAAACTGGATCTTATCAAAGCTTCTCTTCATTCTTTTGTTTTTGATTCAATCGACATTAGTCCTGACTGTCAATCATTCACCTTTACTACAATAACTCTGCACGTCTCCACAGTGGTCTCAAACAAAGTCTACTAATTTACATATAAATATACTTGACCTTGTTCTGAATAACCTCTTAAATTCTTGCCTGCTTTTTGTCCTGTACTGACTACCATTATTTTTTATTATTATACATCCCATCTGAACTGAATATAGCTGCTGTCCTTCCTGTTCTAAAGAAATATGGATGTGCTGTACATGATTTCTAATCTTCTGTTTCTTGTTAAAGTCCTGCAGTATGTCTTTTTTGACCAAACTTCATGATTCTCTATTTTAGCATAAATTTCTTGAACCGTTTCAGTCTGCTTTTAGAGCTGGGCACAGCATTTAAAACGCCATGAGCGCTGTGAATGAACTTGAACTGTAATACTGCATTTATTACAGTTCATCAAACTCCCCTGTAAAAATCTAGAAATCTGTACATGCTTTTGTTTCATGGCAGTTTGACTAAGGTAATGGTGGTCTACCTTCAAAATCTCTCCAGTCCTGGCTCTTTGTGCAACATCATACTGATTTTAGAACTACTACTACTACTACTACTACTATTGTTATTATTATTATTATTATTATTATTATTATTATTATTATTGTTACTATTACTACTTTATTACCAATAGACGTTTAGATCACCATATAAACAAAAGGCATAAAAATAGCAGCAGCAGGTGAACAACCACTACAAACTCTTTAGTGTTATTGGAGTCTTCTACTACTGCTTTACTCTGGCTGATGAAGCACTAGTTTAAAAAAAGGCCTTTTTACATTTTTAACTGACAGTGTTATCAGTTAAAGAATCACTGTGAAAATGTTTCTAATTCTAAGTGTAAGGTAAGCCTTCCAGACACAACATGTCTAGCTTTGCGGTTTCGTACCAGCTGGCTGAAGCCCAGACCTCCTTCAGGGGGTCGGGGGCTGGTTCCTCTCTTCACCCGTTGCTGCTCACTCTTTGCTGGCCAAGTGGGGAACATCGATGGATCAATAGGGAGCGGGGTTTCCCGGAAATACTCATGCTTCAATGCCTCGTCGGCGCTGATCCGCTTGGCAGGACAGTAGGTGAGAAATCTGCGACAGAGAAAGTCAACGTGACGTTATGCATACCTGCCACACTGTTCTATGTCCCCTTTTCTTAACTACGCATAAATGTACCTGTATTACACAAGAACAGATGAATGAAAGCAGAAAACACAAAGCTACTTTAATTCCACTGATGTGAAAAACCACTGCCAACAAGGACCCCATCACAAGCACCTTTACACTTCTGAAGATATGCAATGTCAGTAGAAAATGTCAATCTTAATGTCCAACAAAAAATTAAGATCAACCAATTTAGCCAATGTGATCTTTCACACAACGGAATTTGACCTCCGCATTTAACCCATTCGTGTAGTGAAACACACACACACACACACACTAGTGAACTATGGAGGACCAAAAATGACAAAAGTATAAATAAATAAATGAATGAACCGATTTCACCGATCTCTCTCTCTCTCTCTCTCACACACACACACACACACGGAGAGAGAGACAGATCAGTCATAGTACCTTCTCTTTCTAAATGAAAGAGAAGGTGGTCCTTTGGCGAGTGGTTCTCACAAACATTCGCCAATGATCTTATATCAATTACAATTGTTCTTAAAGACATTTCATCAGTTGTAGTTAACTAGATAAGCTAAGTCCAATGGCCAGTATTGCTAGAGAACAGTCGCTATAAGCCAAGGCATTACTAATAGAGAGGAAACTATCAGAACTCTTTAACCAATCGTGCTTTTAGAATGAGGTTAGGACCGCCCACTCAATTAACATACGGTTTGAAGAAAAGTAAATGCACACGAGTGGAAATACATAAATAAATAAATGTAGACATGTGAAATACATAAATAAATAAATGTAGACATGTAGAAATACATAAATAAATAAATAAATAAATGTCGACATGTGGAAATACATAAATAAATAAATGTAGACATGTAGAAATAAATAAATAAATAAATAAATGTCGACATGTGGAAATACATAAATAAATAAATGTAGACATGTTAAATACATAAATAAAGTAAAAACATTTATTATTAGTATATACACTTTTTCATGAAAAAATGTATATCTATTTATTTATTTATTTATACTTTTGTCATTTTTGGTCCTCCATTTATTTATTTATCTATCAATTTATTTATTTATACTTTTGTCATTTTTGGTCCTCCATTTATTTATTTATTTATTTTTTATACTTTTGTCATTTTTGGTCCTCCATTTATTTATTTATACATTTATTTATTTATTTTTTATTTATACTTTTGTCATTTTTGGTCCTCCATTTATTTATTTATACATTTATTTATTTATTTTTTATTTATACTTTTGTCATTTTTGGTCCTCCATAGTGAACACACTAGGCTGTGAGAATTTGTGCCCGAAGTGGTGGGCAGCCCTTATCCACCGGCACCCAGAGCAGTTAGGGGGTTAGCTGCCTTGCTCAAGGGCACATCAGTCATGTCCTGTCTGGGGATCAAACCAGCAACCTTCTGGTCACAAGACCAGATCCTTACCACTAGGCCATGGCTGCCCCCATGAAGTACACTTATTATTCAGCAAAGTAAAATGTTAGTGCAGTCACAGATGTGAGGCAGTTCTGAATTAAAGCTTCACCATCTGGGGCTAACCAGTCTTTGCTTAATTCAGCAGTATGGTTTCAGAAGAGGTTGGTCATGTGTATGTCTTCCCCCTGCATACGCTCACCTAAGCCCCAATTGACTGAAACGTACAATAAAAATGTTATATAGCTAAAATAAACTTACACTGCACTTTAGACTGTGGACTATTTCTTTCAAAATTGCTGAGAACTACTCTAGATGAGAAGTGCTGGAGAAATGCTGGAGATTTGATAGTAATGTGTTCATTTTTGGCAAGCTGCACAGACGTATGTTAGTCAAACCAACTGATGTCTCACAAGGGACAGAACTGCAGAACATGCCAAAAGACATTTCCATATAGTGAGGGTGTACAAATACACAGTATTAGCCATGTAATAGAACAGACCCGATTGAAACTACGCAGTCACGAAAAGAAGAAGAGTTGAGAGAAAGGGTCCTTTTTTGATCAGGGGTACAGTTCAGCATCAAAAACTTGACTGCTGTTTCTGTCTGCCCTGGATTTGCCTGACATCCTGTTAAAACTCCTCAGTGAGAGAAGTTCCTGCTGCTCCAGACAGAGCAAAGACAAACCAACTGCACATTTGCTGATATACAGCATGCACCACATGACTGCATGTGCGTATGACACACAAACATGTGTGGTATTTGCAGCTAGGCTGTGATTTTCTGAGATATTTAGGATGAAAGGAGCCATACATTCAGAGCTGTAGGAACGTCACAAAAACATCACATAGATGGACTGATGTTGATCTCTGTTCTACTGGAATTTGTTGGCGATAATAAAAGTGATTACTATAACATGGGTAAAAGTCATACAGCTTGAATAATGTTTTATTCTAATGTTTTTAATTGTGTTTGCATGTACGTTTCATATGAGATACAGTCTCAAAGCAACAAACAACTAAAACTTACTTGTTCATGAGGTCAAAGCCCTGGTCAGACAGCAGTGCACCAAAGCGCTTGCGCAAGTTGTTATAGGGGTACTCTGTAAAAGTCATCTTCTTCACTGCAGGCAATTCATTGTAGCCAGGCCAGATTTTTTCACTGGGAGAGCCCAGGTCCTACAATACAGGATCAAAAGATTCTTATGTGTACAATACACAAATGTCTCAACACTCACTCACTCACTCCTGCAAATGTCAACAGTATGCTAAATCCAAGTGAACAAAAAAGTTACATTAATCAGCTAATCTAGCCAGTGTGTTTGTGTTTAGGTCATGTATACAACAAAATGAGTGCCTTGGGGTTAGGTGAATCATCACATTCAAATTGTGTTCCAAGTACAGTGGTACCTTGAGATACGAGCAGACCAACATACAATTTTTTTTTTTTTAAGATACGAGCTGCGACTCCGTCCGAGATCCGAGGGAAATTTATTTACTTATTTCTAGGTTTTTGCCAATTTTTATCCCCTTCCCAATGTAGTGGTAGCCAATTAGCCCCTCCCCTCCGTTAGGCCTCTCCCCATCACTTTGCAATGTACCTGACTCTAGGAGGGTGCAGGCAAGCACAAGCCTCCTCCGCTGCGTGTGATGCAGCCACCACCTCTTTTTCGAACCACCGCTGATACACCGTCACTGGAGAGCCTAACGCGCTCGGAGGAAGGCACACAGGGTCCCCAGCTCTGATTGGACCAATCAGTAGACGCCTGAGCCAGCGGACATTGCAACATGAAAGTGATAAGGAGAGAGAGAGCGCCATCTACCTGCCCAGAGAGAGCACTGCCAATTTTTGCTCTCTTGGGCCCCGGCTGTTGATGGCAAACAGCATGACCGGGATTTGAACTAGCGGTAGCATCTTTGCCCGCTGAGCCACTCGGGGGTGGGTGGGAATCCCTCTGAGCGAAATTTCAAGATACAAGTGGCTGCTAATGGTTGGTCGAACTGGCGCAAAGGTCCAGTATGGGTAGCACAACACCAGCATCTCATTCTCTCTCACGCGTTACCCTCAGAAGCAAGTCCAGTATCATGCACTGTACTCTTTCTTGCATACTTTTTGGAAAAAAATTATTAGTAAAAATGTTTTAAACTCTTAAACCTATTTCATTTTAATAACATACATACAGTAATTATGTAAAATACTGTTAATATTTCGTGTGGACGAAAGACCCAGGCACAGCCTGTGATCCGCAACTGCGCGCCGGCCCTGAACATAGATATGTATGTAGACTTGCTGCTGCTTCTGAGTGAAAATAGTTTTTTAGTGAACTGCAAAGAACGAACCATGGCATCCCATTCTTCAGCCAGTTGCTGAATTTCTTGACAGAAGTCAGATGCTGAAGTAAAATGGGAGAAGAGATTTTACTGTACAGCGCACATCAAATTCCCCGTGAATTTAAAATGCTAGAGCCAGAATTCCCCAAAAATTATTTTACTCTAATATTTATTGAAATCTGAAATTTTTATATTTTGTTATGCACTGGTAAAGTATATATACACCCGTGTGTTTCTTAATTCAAAACATGTCTTTTTGCCCATAATTTAGGATGGTTTGGGGATGTTTCACAGGGCTGGAACAGATTAAATCTATTTAAGTTATTTTAAAATGGGAGAAATTTGTTTGATATACGAGTTGACTGACTTACGAGCTCTGCTACATAATGAATTAAACTCGTATCTCAAGGTACCACTGTATAACATTTTCTTCACTTAGCTTTGATCCCCCAAATGTATTACTTTTACTTTAACACTTTTACAAATGTAAAACGATTACTTAGCTCTTTTTTATTACTAGCACTTATGAAAACATTCTTACAATCACCTTAAATATTTTGTTGATCTGGTCAATCTCTGACTTGCCAGGGAATAGTGGTTTCTGGGTGAGGAGCTCACCAAATATGCAACCCACTGACCACATGTCCACAGCTGTGGAGTATTCCTGTCAAGACACATAAAATGAACCATTTAAACTTAAATTTATAGTAGGCTGTATTACAGTAATCCAGATTGTGAGTATTCCTTGGAAACCTGGTTTTAAGTAAGAATCAAGAATGTAACACTGAGTTTAAACTTAAAGCACACATTTGATTTATCTCCGTTTCTGCATTTTCCAGTACTTTACATCACTATGAATGTTAATGAATGACTCCTCACCAACCTTTGCCCCCAAAAGCAGCTCTGGGCCACGGTACCACAGAGTGACCACCACAGGAGTGTATGGTTTCAGGGGAGAGCCATACTCTCGCGCTAGTCCAAAATCTCCAACCTACAGTACACAGAAGGACTCGTTTAGAAAAGGTAATTGTAAGGGACATTGCAAAGTCTTTTAATTCTCTAGAAGTCACATGGTAGTCAGGATAACTTGTTTGTATAACATTCTAGAGTTGTCTTTGACAGGAGAGAGGGACACCTTTAAAATGCCTTTGTGGCTAAGCAACAGGTTAGAGGTCTTGAGGTCCCGATGTAAGATCCAGTTGTCATGAAGATGGCGAACTCCCCTCAAGAGCTGAATCATCAGCGTTTTCACCTCGCCTAAATGGAGATAAAACAAAAGGCAGTGAGGGTGATCAATTATTTGCTAATAAACCTAACATGTACATTTCAATTACAAAGTCAAAAAGCAAATAAAAGTCTTGTCTATACGACTACTTTACCTGGAAGGAAGGGCTGTTTCATGGTTTCCATTAGGCTCTTCAGGTCATGCTCTACATAGTTCATCACTATGTAGATCTTATCCATATTACTGCCCACGACTATCTCCTAAAAAGCAAGATTACAAATCACAGGTTATTATCTAGCATCATACATATTCCTTAATTACAGTAGCCTCTCAAAAGCAGTTAAATGTGAACTAGGTATTACTGATGGTCGCACTTTACTTTGACAGTGCCATACAGAACAGCTAAATTACCCAGAAACCAAGTTATCACAAGTGTTCAAGTCTGGTTAAGTATTATTTTTTCATTTGAACGTAATATTTAGAGCTTATAGCATCACATTGTCCATTAGAACTTCCAGTACATGCAACTTAATGTTTGGTTGCATATAATAGTGAGTGAATGTTACGAGAGAGAAAGTGATTCCAAAATTAAACACATTAAGACTTAATTCCAGTCAAGACGTGAGAAACGTAGGTGTGATTTTCTCTCTCAATTCTTTTTTTTTTTTACTTTTTACACTTTTACCCATTTTTCTCCCTTTCCCAGTGTGGTAGTCGCCAATTAACACAACCCATCACTTTGCACTGCCCCGGTCTCACACACAATCACAAGCCTCCTCCATTTGACCAACCAAAGCTTAAACCTTGTCTCTAAATATAAACTGTGATTAATCAGCTTGTTGTTTTTGCAGTGCAGGTCTCTCCTCAGGTTGTCACTATAATATGATGGTATATATGATGTGTAACCCAACTCTGTACACAGTAAATCTGCCCGTGTTAAATCAACACTTTTAGAGTTAAATGGGAGTGTTACATGTTGACACCCTCACCTCAGTGTTAATTTAACTCTAAGAGTGTTGATTTAACTGTGTAACCATAATTGATTTGTTTATAACTCAGCTCTGGGTCAGAGAACATTAAAATAGTGTACAGTATCATTATTTCTTCTGAAAAGATGAGAATCGCTGAATTTAGACCAATAACACGAGATGATGTTAGAATCTGTTGTGTATTTTGTTTTAACAACGTTCTAATAATATTTATTAGGACTTCTGTTTGTTAAATATAACACAACTAGTGCTTTATGAGATGTTCTGTTGTTTTCTGTGAAAGTAATGATGATAAGTTATTTAAATACAGAAACAACAGACACAGCGAGTGCGATGTGCCACTGCTGTGTGATGTGCGTGCACACGAAGGGGAGTTGGATTCTGGCGGGGAGTCAGAATTCGGGACAACACCGGTGCTATTTTCTGAGCGGGTTCAATTTCAGACGATGGAGATTTGCGTTTTAGCAAACGCTCCATGTTTGCATGCCTCAAGTTCTTATCAGTGACTGTGTTGTTTCTGGAAGTTGAGAGAAATGCCTCTAAAGCAGAAGGTTCTCATAGCTCTGTAGACAGAGGAAGAGTGCAGCATCCAATACGGAAGTCGGTCCGACCATCCGTCCGTCTCACAATCCAAACCGAGCGAATGTTTTGCTGAACGTTTTCGCTGTAACTGTGTGCGGGAGTTTTATTGTTTTATTTTTTATTCCCGCATTATTAAGGCTAAAAATGCGGGAATCGAAGAAATAGTGCGCAATTCCCGCACTGAAATTCAGGCCCTGATAATATATATATATATACATATATACATATATACACATATACACATATACACATATACATATATACACATATACATATACATATATACATATATACATATACATATATACATATACATATATACATATACATATACATATACATATATACATATATATACATACATACATACATACATACATACATACACACACATACACACAATCAATTGTAAAAATTGTAACGATGTTGAAAAGTATACACCGAGTAGTTCATTATATTTCATGTCCTGGGTCAAAAATGATTACGTGTGAACAAATTCACACAAAAGTCAAAACAATAAGGTTTAAATTGCTTACTCTGACAGTGACAATGTTGGGGTGCTGAGCCTTCAGGATGGTATTGATCTCTCTAAGAGAAGTGATTGGAAAACCCTCCTTCTCTTTCTCCATCTTTAACCTCTTGAGGGCAACAATTTCATCAGTCTTTTTGTCTTTAGCTCTGTAGACAACTCCATATGTGCCTTCTTCAATGCGGTTCAAACACTGGAATTCCTCAACGCTACGACATCCCTAAAAACAAAGCAGCATCATTAGTGTACAGTAAGACACCCGGTTACAGGTTAAAGTTTAATGTATTTAACACTGAATCAAAATTAATAACAATCACACAAACTAATGAAATTTTAAAGAAATTATAAGCTGTAATTAACTTATTTTGATGATGCAACAGCGTGCTGTGTACCTGTAAAGCAGGGAGATACTTGGGCAGCTCTTTTTTCAGTTCTACAGGTGAGGCAGGGGGAGAATCTGGGACAAAATTCTCCTCTGGCGTGGCAGACTGGGAATGTGACTGAGGAGTCACATCTCCCCCTTCCTCACCTTCCTCAACATCATCTTCCTCAACGCTCTCCTCAGAATCGTGATCAAAGCGTGACTCTGGCACTGGGGAGACAAAAGCACATCCAGACAGTTTATTTTGCAACAAACAAGAGTTTCAGGAAATAATCAGTTAAGCTAATAAACAGTTAATTGACAGCTACAGTGTATCAAACAAAGAGGAAGGATATTGAACATGATCACATGATCAATTCTGTCCATTATCCATTTAAATATATTAGGTCTTAATTTTTCATCTTAACATTTGACTGTGCTCAAATCCACAAAAAGCTGCAAAGCTGTGCATCCTCACCAGCAGGTATGTGGTTGCCATTTTCTCTCTCTTCCTCCTCACCTTCTGACTGCTCCTCATTGCTAATGTCATCTATATAAGGAAAGTAAAGGCAACTGTTAACCACAGTAGTTCATTTTTAAAACCTTAAATATACACAAAATTCCAGAGATTAATTGTGTTATACAGCAGCTCTGCAGGAAATTTTGCAGCAAACGTGGACATGATTAAATGATTTAAACTGATTTATTTTATTAAAGCAAGCACATACACAATTTGATTTGCCTGAAAAGAGCATGTTTTTGAGCAGATACTGTATAATTGGGACTACTGAGAGACCAACTATATTAAAC
This sequence comes from Crenuchus spilurus, assembly GCA_036984385.1. NCBI lineage: Eukaryota > Metazoa > Chordata > Actinopteri > Characiformes > Crenuchidae > Crenuchus > Crenuchus spilurus. The sequence goes on from BRDA01002522.1 coordinate 35,792, forward strand.
AGACAGGAAGGATGCGAACCAGCACTCTGATCAGATCCTGAGTCTGAGCCCGACTCTCCATCTTCATCTCCTTCACTCTGGCTGCTTGAGTCCTCTTCTTCATCATCCTCCTCCTCTGAGCCAGAACCTGAACCTTTCATTACAAAAATGATCAGACATCAGGTATGCAGGAGAACAAAAATAAATGTAAAATATATTTCAAATGAGCATAGTAAAAAGATATGCATGTATGTTCTAGAGTAGAAGTTATGTAAATATTGAAAAATATAGAAAATCTGCATCGCATGGTTAAATGTGGAGGTCAAATTCCTGTGTGCAAGCACATTGGTCATGGTGTAACTTTCACTTCACCGAAAAGAAACCAGAATAGAAAATAGAACCCAATATGTACCAACAATGTAAGAAGTCTAAAATACAAAATACAATAAACTTACGGCAATAAATTATGATGTATTCAAAAGATTTAAGGTAGGTATATACTCCCAAAAAGTCAATTGGCTTCCATGCAATCTTTCAAGCATGATATCTCTGGTATTTTTTAAGATTTCTCTTTGATTTTTGGAGTACTGATACTTTATATATTTCTTCATGGGATGATCTCAGCATTTTTTTGATCAAACCTTTGTAAGTACTAGATTAGCAGGCTTGAATATTTAATTAGGTGCGGAAAAATGACAAAAATGGAAACTTGTCTTTATCTTCAATATGTTTCATCTGTATTTAATTTCCTTACATCAGGACATGAGTTTATTGGTTAGAAATAAAAGTCCAAAAAATAAAGTCAAAATCTTTAGTGGTTTTTGAGATATACCGTTTAGAAAATACATAACTTTCTGCCTCTCGGTGGCCATATTGGATGCTAATTTGCATAATTTATGCAAATTATGTAACCTAGAAATTATTTGCCATTTACTGATTCATATGGTTAAAAAAAATATTATGAATCATTTAATGTTAGACACTTAATTTGGGAGTATACACCTACCTTAAGTCCGTCCTTTAACATACAGTCAAAAACTGTCAATATTTACCAGTGTGTGTGTTTTTGATTCTTACCAACTGAAGACTCTGCTGTACTGGTCTTTCTCTCGCTGTCACTGATATCTTGAAGATCAGAGAGTAGATCTCTGCCCTCTGGCTTCTCTTCTTTTACTGCGGGGGAAAATATATCATTCTTCTCAAAAACAATTACAAAAAAAATAAATAAAAAAGTTTTCCATTACAGTCTCAGAGTCTATAACATTACATAACACTTGTTTGACATTCAGCAAATTCTTATCAC
>BRDA01002522.1:37083-54571 GCA_036984385.1 Crenuchus spilurus
CTTTATATATTTCTTCATGGGATGATCTCAGCATTGTTTGATCAAACCTTTGTAAGTACTAGATTAGCAGGCTTGAATATTTAATTAGGTGCGGAAAAATGACAAAAATGGAAACTTGTCTTTATCTTCAATATGTTTCATCTGTATTTAATTTCCTTCCATCAGGACATGAGTTTATTGGTTAGAAATAAAAGTCCAAAAAATAAAGTCAAAATCTTTAGTGGTTTTTGAGATATACCGTTTAGAAAATACATAACTTTCTGCCTCTCGGTGGCCATATTGGATGCTAATTTGCATAATTTATGCAAATTATGTAACCTAGAAATTATTTGCCATTTACTGATTCATATGGTTCAAAAAAACATTATGAATCATTTAATGTTAGACACTTAATTTGGGAGTATATACCTACCTTAAGTCCGTCCTTTAACATACAGTCAAAAACTGCCAATATTTACCAGTGTGTGTGTTTTTGATTCTTACCAACTGAAGACTCTGCTGTACTGGTCTTTCTCTCGCTGTCACTGATATCTTGAAGATCAGAGAGCAGATCTCTGCCCTCTGGCTTCTCTTCTTTTACTGCAGGGGAAAATATATCATTCTTCTCAAAAACAATTACAAAAAAAATAAATAAAAAAGTTTTCCATTACAGTCTCAGAGTCTATAACATTACATAACACTTGTTTGACATTCAGCAAATTCTTATCACTATTACAGTGACCCCCGCAAAAAAAGGCAAAGGAAACTGGGTGATCTAATAGACTCTGAGCAGCAGACCACAATACATACCCCGCCAGTGAGGGAATGCTAATGGCTAGCGCACACCACAAAATGTGTCTCATTACCACACCGCTAGACTTGCCTATTAAGACGTGTAGGAAAAACTCTGACTGAAATATATTTTACAGTGTGGAAATAACCTGGTATGTACTAATGGATTACATATATAAAGGTAATGATCATAGCCTACACGAATCTTCAAATATTTTTTAAATAGTTTTAAAAAAGCTGAAAGTAGCAAACAATTACTATTTAATATACTGGGACTCATTGTAACCTTAAAATAACTTGCATGATATTGTAAGTAGGGATGCTCTTATCCAGTCATGTTTTAATGGATCCATTACTTGCCCAAATTAAATACAATCTGTTGCTCTATTTTACATTAGCAGGCCAAAGAAACCTAGAACAAAATACACTACACCAGAGAGTACACTTCCAGTCATCATCTAAAACGAAGTGAATACTAGTGAGTCCTAGTAGAAAATGTGAAAATCATCTGATCTGACAAATTGGATCATTAAACCCAGTTTCATGTCAGAAGTCTCGACATGACCGCTGCCATTTGTGGCTCATCAACATTCATGGAAGGCAGTTGTCATCTGTGAAAATATCCTGTCTGGAAGAAGATCCATTTAAAATAAAAAGGAGAACTTATTCAAGTCCCAGAATGGAAACTATGCTACCCTGCAGCCCTTTTCAATGATGTAATAAATGATGTAACACAATAATATATACCGTTATGTCATTGAAGCTCTGAAAGTATGAGATATAAGATTTGGCAACACAGAAGGAACTATAGAATCTTTCCAAAAACAAGCAAAAGGGCATTACTAGTAAACATACTGTGAATTCCATATAAAATCATGTGGTCTGATCCGTGTGTTCATTTTCTATTTAAATGGTCAACTAGGTCACATTTTATTTTATTCAAAGAAAGACTTAACGTTAATTAGATCTAATTTCGGTTATGTGAATGGTGGATGGCTGCCAGGGTGGTACAAAAAGTGGATTTGTCTCTGCAACTAAGATACTGTCCAGGTGGTGTGGAAATTATTCAGAGAACTGGTCCCTTTTTTCCCAGAAAGTGTGTAGACTGCTGGTTAAACCAAAATATCCTAACCTGTGAGTGGCTGAGTACCCTGCAATGTGCTTTTCCAACCTTTTGCTGCTCATCCCATCCTTTCTGGACAGGGCACACAGAGCAACATTGCTTGCACTTGATATCGTGGACTTGTACTAGGTTTGTGTCCGACTTAGGTCGTTTATATACGAGGTCAAAGCTCTATACCAATGCACCCTGTAAAGCATTTATGAAACATAACACTAGTAACAGATGTAACTGTGGATATGTGACTGCAAGAGCTCCTCATCACTGAGAGTAGTAGGAAGAGTCAGGCCCCTTGATGCAATACTGGGTGTTGTGTGTGACCGGGTTTGCCACTGGATGGCAGAGACATATACACAGTTTGTACCACCCTGACAGTCAGGAGAAATCAATCATATCATCATATGCTCAATGAGCAATTATTCTACTTAACCATTAATTAAGTCATTTTAACATCCTTGCCAATAAAGAAAAAACTGTATTGTAATTATTACAATTTAAAAATACTATGAGATGGCACTTTATGATAAACTCAGAACATAAAATACAAATTCAGAACTGTACAATAAGATGCTTATTTTATTAAATTATTAACATCACACTCATCTGTGTGGTGGTGAAACAGAACTAATGGTTCTTCAGCATTTGATCCAGTTTATTGCTTGTGGTTTGGTTATGAAGCTGCTGGTTTACATTCAGACAAGAAAATGTTGCATGTCTAGTGACCTCTAGTGGATGTTTTTAATCTTAACATACCTCTGCTGAATCGGTAGAGATGGCCCAATTATGTCAAGTTCAATGCCTTCTTCAATAGGATGTAGAGATTTAAACGTGCTCATTCATTTGGTTAACTGATATTCATTACAATGAAGCAGGTTGGGTGCGCTGTGCCCAACTCACCTGCCCGGCGCAGTTCACTGCTGTCTGGTCTTAGTTCTCTCTGCTGACGCGCTGGGCTGCGGCTACGACTGCGGTGCCGAGGCTTAGCTTTATCACCATACTCCTCCATAGTGCCGCCCCGGTGGTGAGAAGGGGGACCTACAGAAACAAGCAGAGCATTGCCAGAAACTGTAGATACCAAGAAATAACTGACTGTAATCTTGAAAGCTCAGAGCAGGATGTAAAAAAGCAGTACTTGAGCACACTTAGACAATCTTAGATAACTCGTCTAAAAACCTTAAATCTTACGATTGCTCCATAAACGCTACAGTAAAAATAATTGTATGATGTATCATGTACACAACTTTACCAGCAGATTATGTAAAACAAGTTGTCTATGAAGAGTCCATATCAAGCGATAAGTGTACATATGTCTCCAGTGATTTTCTGGTGTGTTAGGAGAATGCACTACGTTAATCTAAACTCTAAACCTACATATACAAGCCCAAATTTTAAAAAGTGTTTGGACAGTATGGAAAAAAATGTGTTTGACCAACTTTGATTTTACTTCATTGCAGACAAAGTGAACCCAAGATATTTCATTTTGCGTGATTAACTTCATTACGCATGCACGCACGCACACTCTTATCCAGAGCGATGTACAAAAGTGCTTTATTTCCATCTTAATGGTTCTTTACACTGTGCTGTCTGAAGAACTGGAGATAACGACCGTTCAGCTTAAGCTTGCAAGCTCATTCTTTACGCATTGAAATTTCTCCAGATTGCTTGACTTGTTTAATAATAATAATAATAATAATAATAAGCACTGCACCAGGACAAATATACAGATTCCTTCCAATCTTTGTGAGGAATATTGTTTTATATATCTTGGGATCAGTGTCTGCAATTAAATAAAAGTCAGTAAAGTAAATTTAAGAACCAATATATTCTTTTTCCTTTTGTGCATTTTCTATACAGTCACAAAGTTCAGATTTGGGGTTGTAAAATAAAAATGTAAAAATATTGACTTGCACCTTCTCTGCGTGTTTCTCTTTCTTTGCGTCTCTCTTCAGCCCTCCTATCCCTTTCCTTCTGTTCACGTTGCTCTTTCTGCTGCTGTTCACGGAGCTTCCTCTCTCTCTCCCGCTGACGTTCTAGCTGCTCAAGCCGATCCCTGCAGGCCGGGGGAAATGGGGGATGCTGGTCAGCAGGTCTCCACGAGCCCCAAACATCCACACAAGCAAGGTTAGTACAAGCCAGGCTTAGCCTTAGCTGTTCAATTCAGAAAGGATACTCACACCAACCTCAAGAGTTTCCCCATTATAATAAGCCAGCAATTTAACTTAACTGTCCACACATAATTAATCTATGATGAGCTGAACATATATTACAAAATACAATGCCCACAAAGTGTTTTTCTTTTTTTAAAAAAATTTGTAATAAATACTGATTTTTACAAATTTCTGACAGTTTTTAATGTGCTGATAAAAATACAAAGAATGAAATATGCGAGATGCCACTGATGCCATAATGACAGAAATTGTACTTATGTAACTGTAAAACTGCAAACCGATAAAGTAAATATTTTATTTATTTATTTGAGAACCTCAAGATTTTGACTGGCAGTGTATTTTCATTAAGCAGCATCAGACTGCATTCCAACTAGCATACATACTTTAAAGCGGGGGTGTCCAAATGCAGTCCTGGAGGGCCGGATTCCTACAGAGTTTGGTGATTTCTCTGCTCTGACACTACAATTAAACCTCCTCATTACCTGTTGAGCTGAATCAGGTGAGTTTGATCAGGAAGATCACCAAACTCTGCAGGAATGCGGCCCTCTAGGACTGGATTTGGACACCCCTGCTTTAAAGGGATTATGACATACTTTAATACATATAAGAAGTAAATTATCAATTTTCTGGTAGAAATTATATAGCACCCCCTGTAGGCAAAAGTCCACTTTTCTCCTAGACAAAGCATTTATGGAGTTAAATCTTTCATGACCATAAACGCAGTTTGCCAAATGTATTTATCAATGGCCCATCATTTCTTTTAGAATTTAGTCTGTTTTGTGTCTACCACAACAGCAGACTAGCACCAGTTTATAAAACTACATTCTGCTTAAGGCAGGCAGGCTACAGAATTAATGGACATATAATGGATAAATTATCATTTGTAATAATAATTAAAAATAATTTTCACACACGGCATATTTGGATGTCTGGCATGCTCACAAAACGTGAAAAATTAAACCCCAGTCTTTTTTTAAAGGACTAAAGTGGGCTAAAAACACAGCGAGTTAAGGATTGGGCTCCCTTCATCAAGCAATAAGGCCACCCCCCACCCACCACAAGTTTGAATTGTGGTTGGATATTTGTATCTTTACATAGCTAGATACACAGAAATATACAAAACCTGCACAGTGACAGAAAACAGGAGAGTGGATTATATGATAATTTTAATAGCAACATCAAACTAAAAATGAACTTTTGTCTTCAAATGAATGCATGTTATTTTTTTGTGCTGCTGTGGTCTTTACTTTGGCCATGTTGTGCTAATTTAATGTTAAAATACCAAAAGCACTAATGTTAACCACAAGTGATTATAAAATGTAAACATTTTTAAACCTAATCAAGGATTTTGAAACAAAACCCTAATGATACATACCTACAATGACATCACTGCTCTAATTTCACACATGCTACCTCCATGTTCCTCTCCATTATTATTACTTAATTCTGGCATATACACTACTCACTAGAGCTGGGCGATAAAATGAGTTTATCGATTAATTTGAATTTACAGTTAAGGACGATGTGTTTTTATGAAAATCGATTTTCTCTTAGTTTTAACTTCCACCACTGACACTCCCTTTTGGGGTCCCGTAGTTCAGACTCACCGTAGCCCCTCCTCTGGCACGCTTGCCACACACAGACAAAAACAACATGACGGCGATTGGGGGAAAGCTGGAGCTCACGCTCAAGAAAGGAGTAACTTCCTACGTGATCTGAAATTGGTTCGGTTTTGCGGCGATGAACGCAGACCAAACAAGTCCTTGCTGTAAGATGTGTTTGAAAACAGATGCATGACGGCAACATGACGAATTTATTCCAACACCTTAAACCGAAGCATGCAGCGGAGTGGGAGAAGTGCTGCTCCCAGCGGAACGAAAACAACCGCAACACTAGCACGCCTTCCTGGCTAAAAATTTTTTTTTAAAAACATGTAAAAACAGCAGGTTCTGTGTGCACTACAGTTTATGATTATTTGTAACATATTCAGGAAAAATGAAGACTAAGCTTTGTTTTACACTATGTCAAGCCCAATGGGGAAAAGTATTTACTTAATAGCAAGCTGACAGATTAAACAAGTGTTTTTTTTCTATTTTGTCAGTTTTATCAAAAGGGACAATTTTATTATTTTATATTATTTATATAAACACAATTATATTACACAATTATTTATATATTTATGTTGAGGGTGCATTTATTTTTATTTTTTTTATTTGAGGGTGCACTGTGTCTGAAACTAAGCTATATTGGAGAAAGTGTTCTAAAAGTTACTAAAAGTATTTTCTCACTGTTTATGATGGAATGGTCTGCCATCTCATCTACAAACTTGTTTTTGTTGTTTCTGGTTGCACTTCAACCCCAACGTTGAAAACAAATTTAAGTGAAAACAAAATAAAGGTAAAACTTGTTTTAAACCATTTCTTTGTCATCTGTAGTTTGATATTTAGTAGGAGAAAAAAAATCAATTAAAATCGAAAATCTGATTTTTTTTTTGTGAAAAAAATCAAGAGATTTTGTTTTTAGGCCATATCGCCCAGCTCTACTACTCACAAAGTTTCATGTTCAGAAATTTCAGGATGAACCTAAAATCTACTCTAGCCTTTACAGGTGAACTTAATGAGACCTCATCATGCTGTTCACATTTTGACATCATGACACCAAGACCAGAACCTAACACCTGATCATCAGTACCTCACCACTGTGAGGCTTCAGACAGGATGTTCTCAGACAGAAGTGAGAACTGAGCTTATAATGTCACACAGTGTCATCAGCAGGTTGTAACAGACACAGAGAGACTGGAAGAGTCACAGAAAGGCAAAGAAATGGACGTCATTTGGCCGCATCCCACACTGATGCCTGACTCATTGTGAACTGTGCCCTGCAGAACCAGATTATGAATGCCTCACAACTCCAGCACATTTAAGGGAGGTGAGAGGCACCAAAGTGTCAGGTCAGACCATTCAAAACCGTTTACGTGGGCGTGGTCCGTGAGCTAGACAACCTGCAAGGATACCTGACCACACCACCAGGCACAGACATCACTGTGACCAGTGGGCCTAAGTGCTGAACACTGATGCAAGTCAATTTGGAAATGATGGCCCACCAATGATGTTGGAGATATGAAGGAGACGGTATGCAGCCGCCACTGTTGTCACCAGACGGGCCTTTGGTGGTGGTGGTTACAGTGTGGGCAGATGTGTCTAGTCAATACTGCCCATGTGATTAGTACAGTGAGAAACTCATACTACTTATAACATTAATCCAGTCATTGTGCCTCTGCATGAACAACACAGTCCTAATTTAATCATCATGGATGACTATGCTCCAACTCATCAAGGTTGCATCATTACGGAATAGCTGCTGGACACTGGGGACCTCAACTGGAGTGGACTGGAATTTCTCCAGACCTGAATCCCATAGAAAACCTATGAGATCAGTTGAGTCATTGTGTAAAGGCTTGTAACTCTGTACCCAAGAACCTCAATGACCAGAGGGCCACCCTTTAAGAAGACTGGGATGTAATGCAGCAGAAAATAAGTCAACTTGTGAACAGCATGTGACATCGTTGTTAAGCTGTAACTAATGCTCAAGGTCAAAGGACACATTATTGAGAAATTTTTTGTTGGGGTTTACCCACCACTAATGGCTTATGTTTAAATTAGGGGTGAAACGATTACTCGAGTAATTCGAGTTACTCGATTACAAAAAATGATCGAGTAATTTTCTGTGCCTCGAGTAATCGTTTATTTAATTTGAAAACTCAGCGCACGGTATTTCGCACGGACGACTTTTAATGTGACACACCACGCTTACGTCACCCACGCACAGGAAGGAGGAGGCGCAGAGATTTTTAGTTGAGAAGCGGGAATATGGAAGTAATGACAGAAAAGAGCGACAACGTGCCAGAAGAAAACGACAATAGGAAACGAAGCGCGCTATCCAACACTGGCAGAACTGGCAAAGTCTCTGCTGTGTATTTCAGCTACATCCACACCATCAGAGCGCCTGTTTTCAAGGCAAGCCTCAGTTCTTAGCATGTTGACATGCTCACTTTCCTCCATTGCAAACATAAGTTCCTTTAAAGACTTCAGCAGCACTCAGACACATACACACTAGTATGTTGAAACACATTTAAAAAGTTGTATTGATATTGTTTGTATATATAATGTTCAGTATATGTTGGCTTTGTAAAAAAAGAAAATATTTCATTTAACATGTAGAAAACCTAGAAGTGTATTTTGTTATACATCAGACTTGAAATTGTTTATTATTCTTAATTTATGTTTGCTTTTTACCTTTAAATCAATGTGATTTTATTTTATTTATGTTTTTGCACTTTAAAAAAGCAAGAGTTTTGTCACACAGACTTGAAATTTAGAAATTTAGAAAAGTAGAATATATAAAAATGCAATGTTTACTGTATTGTGCCTTAATTTATGTTTGCTTTTTACCTTTAATGTGATTTCTAAAAATGTATTTCTCTTCTGTTTTTGGATTTTTGAAAAAAGCAAGAGTTTTAAACTTGAACCTGAAATGTTATTGTATTTTAAGCAATAAAATGTTTAATTAAAAAGCTTGAAAGTTATTTTTCGTGTATTTCTATTACTTTTAAAATAAGCTTAAGTAGTTATTGCAGAACCTGATTTCTTTCATTTATTTTTCCCCCGATTACTCGATCAATCGCAAGAATAATCGATAGAATAATCGATTACTAAAATAATCGTTAGCTGCAGCCCTAGTATAAATATATGTTTTGAAATGAGGAAATCCCCATTGCATGCTTCTACTTAACTGCCCTACATTCATGATATGCTCTTAATATCCCACTGTTCAATTTCTTAAAAAAATTCAAACAAATTATTTCTCAAAGAGATCTACAAAGTGTGTGCATGTTTCTAAAATCACCTCTCTCTGCGGGAGTGGGCCCTGGCTTGATCTCGTCGTTTTTGTCTTTCATAGTCTCTGCGAGCCTTGTTGTCCTCTTGCCACTGTCTCTTCCGCCTCTCATTCTCCCTTTCCTTCTCTTTATCTTTCACGCGCACATGTTTTCCAGCTGTGGAAAAAAGATTTACAATCACACAATTGAACAGATCATTTGGTTAAAAGCTATAAAGCAGGTCAACTTTCAGTCATAGCACAGTGATTACCTCCTTCGGTCGAGTGGCTCCGGTGCCTCCTCTTATCCTTCCGTTTTTCTTCTTTCCTGTGATATGACTTATCTTTTCTTGCCATTTGCTGTGGGGGCTTTATAGCCAGGGATTCATCTTCCTCTCCTCTGGAAACATAATCAAGCACAGCAGGTTAAGTGAACTTTACCTACAATACAAGCATGTGTTAAATCTAGATTGTATTTGATGATAAACACAGACCCATGTATAACAAATTCATGACGGCAGTAAAATAGCATGTTGGATATAGATGTATATTTTAGTGTGAATATACACTTTTTATACTCTTAATTAACATTTTTAAACAAGTAGTATAAAATTTATTTTGGATCACAAATTCTGGAAAAAACACAGAAAGTCATGGATGATCTTAGGTTCTTGCAAGTTTCAGTGAGTTAAATTTAAGACTTTATTAAGACCTTTTAAGACCATTCTCAGTTAAATTTAAAACCAACATTCCAAAACTGCCAGAAACATTCTAATGAGCCCAAATATTCTCAAAACATTTTATTTTTATTAGGAAATTATTCATTTCATTCAATATTTGAACAGATAATCAAAATAGTTAGATTTTTAAGACAAGTACCCTTACAAACACAACACTAACATGTCTAAATACAAAAATCACCCTACATATGTCAATAGCTTTTTTTTTAATCATCGATCTCAGTTTCAAGGGTTTTGAGTTGCACAAGCTTGTTTTTGTATGCCCTTCTCAGGGCATTTGACCTCGTTCTTTATGTCATTCTTAGTTAAACAGATAAAAGGCCTGGAATTGATTTGAGGTGTGGGTGCGTGCATTTGAAAGATTTTGCTGTGATGAAAACATGTGATCAAAGGAGCTCTGCATGCAGGTGAAACAAGCCATCCTTAAGCTGTGAAAACAGAAAAAAAACCCAACCAAGAAACTGCTACACTATTAGGAGTGGCAACATTTATAGTTTTGGTACATCCTGAGAAAGAAAAAGGAAAGGTGAACTCATCAATGCAAAAAGACCTGGATGCCCATGGAAGACAACAGTAGTGGATGATCGCAGAATAATTTCCATGGTGAAGATAAACCCCTTCACAACAACCAACCAAGTGAACAACACTCTCCAGGAGGCAGGCGTATCAATATCCAAATCTACCATAGAGAGAAGACTGCATTAAAGTAAATACAGACAGTTCACTGCAAACCACTAATAAGACTCAAGAATAAAAAGGCTAAATTGGACTTTGCTTAAAAAATAAAAAAATAAATAAAAAATATATTAAAAAGCCAGCACAGTCCTGCAAGGACATTCTTTGGACAGATGAAACCAAGATCAACATCTACCAGAATGATGTAAAGAAAAGAGTATGGCAAAGGTGTGGTATCGCTCATGATCCAAAGCATACCATCATCTGTAAAACACGGTGGAGCCAGTGTGATGGCTTGGGCCTGCATGCCTGCCAGTGGCACTGGGTCACTGGTGTTTATTGATGATGTGACACAGGACAGAAGCAGCCAGATGAATTCTGAGGTATTCAGAGACACTCATATCCTGTGCTCATATCCACCCAAATGGAACCAAACTGATTGGTCAGGATTTCATAATACAGATGGACAATGACCATGACATAGCGAAGTTGTAACAACAAGCTCACATATTGTCCTCCCATATTTTAAACTGCACCACAAAGCTTCCAAAGTTACTCAGTTTAGCGAGCTAGCTAGCCAGGTACTTAACTCTTTATTTTGCATGTTGCTCTTCCAGTGGAGGGCTTGTTGCCCTGCTTGCTTTTATTGTAGCAATGAAGGTTAAGGAACGGATTTAATGTTATCATGACCACGTTGCTCCGTGTTCTGATTGGTCTCCTCACAGTCTTATCCAGTAAATAAAACTCCATCAAGCACAGCAGAGAGGCTGCACGACGCATGTGATGCTAATCACCTGTCGGTGATTTGGGATGGGAAAGAAGCTCACGGAGCGCTTGATGGAGACTGTAACTGCAGAATGATTGGAATTTCCAAAACGTTACTGCGCATGCACGGAGAGTGCATGTTGCCTGTTACAGCTCCCCTGATCACGCTTACACTTTTCATATTTTCTTTACTTAAACTTTATTTTTCTCTTACTTTAACACGCAACTTGGTGAAGGTGTGCCCTCTCAAAACATACTACTTAAGAGTGTTTTGGTTGTTTTTTTCAACGTGAAAATGTTAATTTCACCACTCGGGTCTGCCGATGCGCTCCACGCCGGCCAGCATGGCTACACCGACACTGATACCTGACTAACTAAAGTGAAGAACACACAGAGGCTGTAGGAGAGGAACAAACAAGTGAACGAGGAAAGCCAGAGAGAGACGCAGAAAGCTTATGGAGGAAAAAAAAAAAGAAGCATATAAGCTGCGTCTCCCCTCTGTCGTCATGGGCAACGTGTGCTCACTGGTCAGCTAACGGCACTGGTCAGGAGTCAGTGAGTACCGTGAGTGTAGTTTAATGTGCTGTACTGAAGCATGGCTACACCAGGACATTCCTGATGACTCCATCGATGGGTTTCAGACTGTTCGTGCAGACCGGAGCTACAACAAGAGCAGTAAGCACAAAGGAGGGGGCTCGCTGTGCTCATCAATAACCGCTGGTGTAATCCGGGCCATATCACCATCAAAGAACGTGTCTGCTCTCCAGACAATGAACTGTTGGCTGCTGGTCTCAGACCATACTATTTACCACGCGAGTTTTCTCATGTTTTGGCTGTGGTTGCACATGTTCCAACCTCTGCAAACCCGACATCAGTGTGTGACGTCATCCACTCGACCGTCGCGCGTCTTCAAACCCAACACCCTAGTGCCTTTATCATCATATCGGGTGACTTCAACCACATCACTATGGACAAAGCACTTTCAAACTTTAAACAGTATGTGGATTGTGCTACCAGAGAGAACAGAACACTGGACCTGCTGTAGGCTAACGTTAAGGATGCATACAGCTGCATTGTTCCTGTTCCTAAGACACCACGACCCAATGATGTCCAGGACTACAGACCAGTGGCGCAGACATCCCACATCATGAAAATCATGGAGAGGATCGTCCTGGAAAAGCTCCAGCCTATGGTTCAACCATTTCTGGACCCCTTCCAGTTTGCCTATCAGCCCCATCTGGGAGTTGAGGATGCCATCATCTACCTGCTGAACAGAGTCTACGCCCACCTGGAGAAACCGGCCAGCACTGTGAGGATCATGTTTTTTGACTTCTCCAGTGCATTCAACACTATCCGGCCTGCTCTTCTGGGTGAGAAGCTGACTGCGATGCAGGTGGACGCCCCCCTGGTGTCCTGGATTGTAGACTACCTGACTGGCAGACCACAGTTTGTACACCTGTAGCACTGTGTGTCAGACAGAGTGGTCAGCAACACTGGGGCTCCACAGGGAACAGTCCTCGCCCCCCTTCCTCTTCATCCTCTACACCACAGACTTCAGCTACTGTACAGAGACTTGCCACCGTCAGAAGTTCTCTGATGACTCTGCAGTAGTTGGATGTATCAGCAGGGGTGACGAGGAGGAGTACAGGAAGTGCAGGTGACCCCTATTTCCATCAGGGGGGTCAGTATGGACACTGTTGAGGACTACAAGTATCTGGGAGTTCACATCGACAAACTGGACTGGGCTAAGGTCACAGACGCTCTCTACAAAAAGGGCCAAAGTCGTCTCCATTTGCTGAGGCACCAGAGGTCCTTTAACATCTGTAGAACCATGCTAAAGATCTTCTATGAGTCTGTGGTGGCGAGTGTGATCCTCTATACTGTTGCATGCTGGGGCAGCAGACTGAGTGTGGCGGATGCAAACAGATAGAATAAACTGATCCGCAGGGCTGGTGATGAGGTCAGTGTTGAGCTGGACTCTCTGTCGACAGTAACAGAGAGGAGGATGCTCTCTAAGCTGCAGGCCATTATGGACAATGTCTCATCCACTCTACAGCACACTGGAGCACATTCAGTGGTAGACATTCCCCCAAAATCCACCACATAGCATCACAGGAGGTCATTCTTACCTGTGGCCATCAAACTCGATAACTCCTCCCTCAACAAGCGATCCAGAGGTTTCACTTAATCCAGGTTCATTCTTTTCACCGTCATTATTCATATTACAAGTCACATACATTCCCACAAACAACATTTAATGGTTTTACTGATCTCTGTACTGATGTAAATATTATTATAATTATTATGTATTATAATTAGTGTGTTTTATTTTATTATTTTATTCTTTATAATATATCCTTCTATTCTGTTTATTCTTATTCTATTACATTAAGGGAGAACTGTAACTATTTGTAATTTCCCTCTGGGATCAATAAAGAATTTCTGACTCTGAAAAGTCTCCAATAACACCAGGATAAGTCGCTAGATTCTTTAAAAAATAAATAAATAAAAGTAGCTAGAGGAGTCTGAAAACTCACTAAATATAGCAATGAAAGGTTGTCAAGTGTATTCACGGACGTGTTACCCTGGGATTTGTAGTTCCTAGCCCCCCCACAAACACAGACAACAGAACTACATTTACATTGAGCCATTTAGTAGATGTCAGCAGAAGTTAGAAAAACTAACTTCCAATTAGACTATGCTTCTCTTGAATTAAAGGTAAAAATTGAAGGCTTTAATAAATTTAATTTACATTACATTGCATAGCAGACGCTTTTGAGACCCTGGATGGAAATGTGGCCGCTTTTAAGTCTTTTTAGGCCTTAAAGTTTTTAATTTTAGACCCAGTAGGAACCCTGTTATGATACATGATCTTTCTATGTACGTGATTTAAAACATGATCATTTGTCTTACCTTAGTCATGTACCTGTGCATGCAAATATTAAGAGGAGTTTGGATTAGGGTTGGGCGGTATTGGTGTTTTTCATACCCCGGTATGAGCTTGAGAAAATACCGGCGGCGGCAGCTTTGAATAGACTTCTTTTTGAAATTTGCTGCATTACATCACGTGACTAATACCGTCATAATTTTTAGATACCGTCACCATGTTTAAATACCGCGGTATAACAAAATACCTTTATACCACCCAAGCCTAGTTTGGATATCTGCTTTCATACCTATCTTCAGTAGAGTCCTCCCGCATGTAAGGAGAATTACGTATTGTTATTTCCATTCTGTGATCCCGCAGCTCAC
Source organism: Crenuchus spilurus (assembly GCA_036984385.1). Classification (NCBI taxonomy): domain Eukaryota; kingdom Metazoa; phylum Chordata; class Actinopteri; order Characiformes; family Crenuchidae; genus Crenuchus; species Crenuchus spilurus. The sequence goes on from BRDA01002522.1 coordinate 51,450, forward strand.
CTTCCTCCGGAGTGTCTCGTTTGGATTCGCGATCATCCGTCTGGTCAAAGAGGACAAAGTTCAAATCATACGTCACATTTTCATTTACTCAGCTCCATACACTTTAGTGCGCAAAACGTATTTTGTGTTTATAACGTTGCAAGAATACCAAACCAACAATTCATTACAGTGAATCCATCTGAAACATTAGCCAAGTGTATCGTTACAACCCAAGTAATTAAGGATGAAATCTTAACCTACAGCTTTCAGGCGCTTGGGATCAGTCTTTTCCTCAAGCTCTCGTCTGCGTTTCTTCTCCTGTAAAATTTCATCAAGCGTTTTAACCTTCCAGGTCTCTTTTTCGTCCCCCATCAGCTCCAGGTCACCACTAACTGCAAGACAAGAGGAATAACCACCAATGCATGGAACAACCAAAGCAAAACAAGTTCATTTTCAATACGCTTTTGAAAAGCCAAAGCTGGCTTAAAGATATAATTCTATGTTTTTACCTTCAACTTGAAGGCAAAGTCCACTGATTGCTCAAAATTTCACTTAATTCAATGAATAAACAAAGTCAAGTAACTTGATGCATTGTAGAAAAATTCAACCATATTTGTTACCAGTATAATTGTAGGAATGAGGGCTTAAAACATTTATAATGAAAAACATTTTATTTACTACCTAGAATGACCAGTTAACCTCAATTACATATTGAAAATAAAAAAAATACATTAAAAAAATAAAAGAAAAATAAATATTTTGTTTTGCAACATTCTGCATGCACATGAACAGGTTTTTAAAACTTCATTTTGTCCAAAATATATATGTAACTATTTCACATAATAGCTTCCTGTATGGTAGCTTTCAAGGGCATTAAATGCTTGGTTCCTACCCAAGTCACTGAAGTCATTTATTTGTAATTTTCTCCAGAATTGCATATTTCATAAATGAACTCTAAGTAACTTTGTTCACATTTTAGTTATAATATTTATGAGAAAAAGCATTCACATGGAGATGCTCACACATTTTTGTGTTTAAGTTCATTATGTTCTCTTGGTTCAGCCACTGGACTACTTCACTATTGTTCACGTCAGTTAGCCCAAATTTATTTGGGACCAAAAATGTTTTATTTAAAAAAAAAATAATAATAAAAAATAAAATAGAAAAGAACCTAATATAATATTGAAAGTAACAAGTTCTACAACAGTTACAAAATAGACTGTTCTTGATTTGTTTACCCAATACTTTACTTTTTCTAATCATGCTGTTTTTAAACAGCCACTTCAGTCGTTTTATCATTTTACTGAACTTTTACTCCAGAATTATTTTAGCCTACAGTATGCACCTCTGATAAAATGTTGTGTGTCAATATGGCTATTCACTGGGCCACCCAGCAATTTTAAGGAACGTAGAATAACTGTAATTTGTGAGTTAAAATCGAGCCGCTACTGTCATAGTTATACAACGTTACCTGCAACGTGAATGGCATTCTATCCATAGCAGTCGCTTCGAGCTTTCACTAGTAAACAAAACACAACAGGTAAAAATGTCAAGCTGATTCGAAATGTAACTTTACAGTTGTTGACACTGTTATGTTACAGTTCCAGTGCTCCGGTGAAAAGACTCCTTGGTCATGACCCTTACAAAAAAACGTACCTAGGTAATACCATCATGGTTGAACCACACAATTTTTTTTTTACACTACCATGATGGTAATATCAAGGTGCTTCAATATAAATACTACAGTAATGCAAAATTTTACCATAGTAATACTACTAATGGTAATTTACAATGGTAAATCTAGTTGGACTACTGCAGTATTACCATTGCAGGACCATGGTACTGCAATCATGGCAGCATTTAAGAAACCATGGTGGTTTTACTATTGTAATACCATCATACAACCATGGTAGCACCACAATATTTTTGCAAGAGGATTCCAGACAATGATCAAGACTAAAGTTATTCCTAAACTAGACACAATTACATATTGGAATTTTTAGGAACATTGTAGCCAACAGCATTTAGCACTGAAATCCAAACAGACCTAAAGAAACATCTGCCTCTTGATAAGAGGGAAAGCCACATCTGAATGTCAAGTTCTTGTGCAGTGGACCTTCATCTCATTGTGATGCACTAAGCAGTCCTTTGTCTGGAGCATCGGCTGCCCATAAAGTGTGAATTCCTGTTCAGTAATGAACTCAATTTCTCACTCAGAGAACCAACTTTACATCACTATGATTTACTAGATTAACAACAATAATCAAATGTCACATCACATTTATCTTTGTTCTTTAATTTTATTAGTTTTGTCACTGTGTCCAGCATCTGGTGTAGATGGGTTCCCCCTTTGGGCTTTGTTTCCTCTTAAAGTTTCTTGTTCTGGGAGTTTATACCAGTTTGTCTTTGGTTCACTCATTGGGGGGCTTGAACCCAGGTTCCTTAGTTGTTGTATTTATTTCTCCTGTAAAATGATTCTGTAAAGTTGCTTTCAGACAATGCTGGTTGTAAAAAGCACTACATAACCAAATGTAACTGTATAAACTTAACGTGACTTCATATACTAAAGTAATAATGTAGCAACACCCAACTTCTCTCACCAATTCCTGCTCATAATTACTCTCTGCTATATATATATATATATATATATATATATATATATATATATATATATATAAACTTAAATATATAAATATCTATATATAAAGCGTTTTGATAAACATTTTACGTTTTATATTTAAAATTTAATTTTAATTCCTTTTTATTTAAATTCATTTTCATTTGACTAACTTTTCTTTAGGATCATAAGTTCACATTTCACCAGTGGAGTGTATTTATGAGCACTAATAAGGGTGAAGTTTGATGTTTCTAGCTCGTTTTAGTAATTTTTTCCATGTTAAAAGTCCCAGTTTTCCAATGAAATGAAAATGCAGTACATGACTAGGTTTAAATCCTGTCCGTGAAACTGGACTTTAAACTACAAACAAATTAAAAACAATTAGTAAGCTACATACAGCTTCAGCTAACATTAGCAGCTAAATACTAACACTAAATTTGGATCAGTACATGACGTAAAAGTAAAGTAACCTTTTGACCCTGAAAATTGTACCTTTTTTAATGATTTTGCTCGATCTTTGTAGTTT
>BRDA01002522.1:54581-68395 GCA_036984385.1 Crenuchus spilurus
TGCTCATAATTACTCTCTGCTTTATATATATATATATATATATATATATATATATATATATATATATATAAACTTAAATATATAAATATCTATATATAAAGCGTTTTGATAAAATTTTTACGTTTTATCTTTAAAATTTAATTTTAATTCCTTTTTATTTAAATTCATTTTCATTTGATTAACTTTTCTTTTGGATCATAAGTTCACACTTCACCAGTGGAGTGTATTTATGAGCACTAATAGGTGTGAAGTTTGATGTTTCTAGCTCGTTTTAGTAATTTTTTTCCATGTTAAAAGTCCCAGTTTTCCAATGAAATGAAAATGCAGTACATGACTAGGTTTAAATCCTGTCCGTGAAACTGGACTTTAAACTACAAACAAATTAAAAACAATTAGTAAGCTACATACAGCTTCAGCTAACATTAGCAGCTAAATACTAACACAGCAGCTTTACGACATTCTCAGCTAGCATAGTCACAGGACCTTCAGGTAAATTCTCCCTTTAGAAGTAAAATTGTAATTCAAGTCAAGTAACGTAAGTTTAACACTATAAATGTGTTAGTAGGCGAGATAGTGGACACGGCTGCAGTGTTAAGTGACCGTTAGCCAGTGAACGTGTGTCAGTCGTTAGCAGTTATCCGTTAGCCGCGGACTATATCAGTCACAACCGCGCCTCGCTCACTTTATTTAACAGTTTGTTGTGCTCAGTCGTCACACAGCACCTACAGAACATGTCAGAGTCGAGTTTACGTTCATATCCATTATAGATTTAAGTAGTTATAAGACCATTTACTAACCTGAAATGTTCGGCGCGTTTTAAAAACCACCGGAAACACAAATCCCTCTGTTCCGCTTACTGAAGAACTTCCCGGTCAGATCCTGTTAAAGAGGCAAATATCACCACCTAGTGATTTGGTCTGTGTATAACAAAGAGCAGCAACAAATAGACCATTTACAAGCATAAAACACACACACTAGTACATCTCACTATGTAGAATATTATGGAAAAGCAGAAAAAAAGTCTTATTTTATAATATGTAAAAATACATATTTAAGCCTTTTTGTTTTAGCATGGTTTATAGCTCATGTAAATAAGAAATCTCAAATTATTAGAATGTCTCATAAGATCAAACAGAAACTGATGTATTTCACCATGGCCTGGTGGTTGAGGATCTGGCCTTGTGACTGGAAGGTTGCCAGTTCAATCCCTGGGATGAAGTACCCTTGAGCAAGGCACCAAACACCCAACTGCTCCCCAGGCACCATGGATAGGGCTGCCCACCACTTCGGGCACATGTTCTCACAGCCTTTTGTGTGTGTGTGTGTTTGTTTCACTGCATGGATGGTTTAAATGTGAAGGTCAAATTCCGTTGTGCACAACCACATTGATAAATAGTTTAATCTGATCAATACCTGGGGGCTCCTTTACCATGAATTACTGCATCAGAGCAGAGTCAATGCTCTAGTGACACAGCTGAGATGTTATTGAAGCCCAGGTTTCTTTGGTAGCGGCCTTTAACTTGTTTTTGTAGCATTTATTTATCTGTGCTTGTTGGTGTTGATTTATTGAGGATGACCGTTTGAATGAAAAGCATCCCTCTTTAAGACGCTCTTCATTGAGCAAAATTATGCAAAAGTACAGATGCTAATAACAGCCTTCTAATAACAGTAAAGCCTCCGGTCATTACTTTCTTCCAGTTAAAATAAAATGAGCAACAAAAAGATAAGAAGTAAAACTAACAACATGGATTTCATTTTATAGAAATTTATTGAGAAGTTAAACTAAGGAGATAAATTTCCTTTCAAATTAAAAGTATGCTGCACATCTTTAATGCGCAAATAATACCTTCATACTTGACACCAAGATCAGAACAATTTATACAGAAAAATCCTTTTAAACAGTAATTGAAAATGCATCAGCTTAAGCTTCAAGAGGCAACCTGTTGTTTTTCCATTTATATATAAACCCGACCATATAAAAGCTTTCCATGACATGTTTGAAAGGTCCCTCTGCTGTTTTGCAATTAGGACAAACATATTGCTACGTTCATACTTGTGTTAAAAGGAAAACCTTACAGTGTCAGAACCATAAACCCACAAACATGTTAGAAATACATGCACCGCTATCAAAGTCCCAGTCCACAGGCTCAGAATTGGAAGCTTTATGTAAGACTCACTTCTACCCAAATTGAGCAAATGTGAATCTGAGGCTCATGGTGAAGCGTAAAGTAACATGAAATATTGGTTATTTTACTGATGACCAGGGAATGTATTTAGCTTCGCAGTGTAAAGAACACAGGTTTGTTTTGAATTCAAGTTTTGACAAAATACAAAATAAAATTAAATGAAAGGAAGCACTTCAGTACAGGCAATACGTTTTAGAAAAAAAATGGCACAAGTTAAACACTTAAACTAGGACAATGTGCCTACAAGAGACAGAGCTGGGATGTCAGAATGTTTCCAGTTTAGGTTGAACTGGAAAAGTTGTAAAGTGTGATTGGAACTGACCAAAAATCGGCAGGATTTGACAATCAACAGATTTTTTAAAAATCAAAACATAAAACAGATTTTTTGCAGCAATTGTAGATCATTAACATGAGTCAGGAAAATATAGTCATGTGTTATAGCAGCTTGTGGCTGCCGCCAGTCATTAATGTAGTACAGCATTTAATGATGTAGTACTGTGTTTAATGTAATTTAAATAGGTACCATATTTTTGAAAAATAATTTAAAGAGCAGATAAGTTATTACTAGAACTTGCACCAAGTACTGGAAATGTGCAAATATTCATTTAGGCTAATAAAAATGGGGGAAAAAAATAAAATAAAATTACAGAATTGGCCATACTATGAAGTGGTTCATTTTCAACCTCTAAAACAAGAGCAATATTCATACAGTTAGAATAACCTCAGCAATGTAAGAATACATGCTGTCCCTGTCCACTGCACTGCCACATGAATAACTAACTGTAAAGGCTACCTGTAGGTAAAAGGGAACTATTTCTTTTCAGAGCTTGAATTCAGTTCTTGTCCCTGATTCAAGGCCACACCATGGTCACCATGTGATTGAACATCCTTAATAAATTACTCACTCGGTGACTCAGTTAACCATTTTTAACATGTTCAGCATCAAGTAAAAAGGATAAAAAGAATGTAAAGGAAATGGTTAATAAAAGGAAAACTAATATTTTGGCAGCCTCACTTGCATAGTGGCCACAGAAATTAACCATTTTCACCACTGTGTTTAAAAAAAAAATAGACAACAGAAAATAATATTTCTTTGTAGTTGCCCTACTTTTCTGGAATACTTAAATGACTAAGGTATACTGACAATAGCTTTTAAGTCTTAAATCATAGCTTGTTTAAACATATTGTTCACATTAATTATACAAGAGGTGAATGTAATATTAACAAAACCAGCAACAATAAAAGAAGCCATGTTATGATGGAATAAGTGTGCTATAGAAAGGTGAAATGCTCCAATTAGGTGTAGCTGGAGGGATGAAATGCTCCAATTACATTAATTTAATTATTTCATTATTTGGGTCTGGATTTCAGGTTCTATAGCTTGTGATCTTGTTCTGAAATTGTTTCTATCAAACACTGTCATTGTCATTCTTAAAAGTATTTAAGAGAGGGACATGACCAATCTACTGCAAAGACAATTGGTCCCAATATCATAGAAATCCCCCCACGCCTTGTCTACTTAATAATCCCCAAACTAGTTGTAGGTAAATACAAAGTGCTCAAAGATCACATTGTTTTACATTATTTTTTTTAACCCATCACCAATTTTTGGAATTACATGAAAAAGAAACGCTGGTGGAAAAATTTTAAGGAGATCATACTCTATGACATTTTTTCAGGTACAAAAGTCTATGTAGAGCTTTCATTTCATCATCTTATAAGAGCATCTCCTCCGGTCCTTGGTCCCATCTGAATTCAGCTGGATTTCAAGTTTTAAAACACCTGCACAAACAAAATACTCTTCTAGATTTCCTTATAAAACAGAAATGAAAATATGCATTCCCGCTGGGCTTGAAGTGCTGTCAGAAACAGAAGTCATTTCAGCTGTGCTCCTTTGATTCAATCAGCTGCTTTGATGTTAGACTCCTGAAGTAAGGGTCTCTGGTCCAAGTCAGCTGATTGGGCGAGGGCTTGTAATGTGTCTCTCTGGACTTGTCTGGCTTTGTTGTAAAGCATAACTCCCACAAACACCAGTACTGTACCCACAGCAGACAAAGCTGTGATGGGGTTACTAAACACAATGATGCTGAGCCAGATAGACAGGGCATGCTTCACTGTGCTCGCCACACTGATAAGGAAGAAAAAGCACAAAAATGCATTAAATTTGATCAACCGGTCTAACCACAGATTCTTGGCATGCGTCATCAAATTGAAAGGAAACCATTATTCTAATGTTAACATTGCTAGCCATGAATCAAAATCAGAATTCAAACAAAAATGACGGCAACCTTAGCTTTGGTTCACAGTGTATGGTTTTTTTCTTACCGTGGGGATAAAGCAACATATCCCTGTAATTTACTGTCATGGGTGAAGGTTCTGATTTTGCATTCCTGTGTTTTGTTGCTTTATCACTCATCATGGCCTGGCGTTCATAATTATATTAAATATAATAATGTTACATTATATTATAGGTGGTTTATTGCAGACACGTGGATATGGTAAATATATTTTTTAAACTTTAAAAAAATTGTTCTGTACACAATTCAAAATGTGTTGCTTTGTTTGTAGAGTGCATGAGAGAGAAGCCTAGTCTTCCCTCTCATGCACTCTACCAACATTTGGACTGGATATTTCTAAAGTGTGGGTGTGCATGTACGAGTGTGAGTACATGCATGTGTGCGTGGATATGCGAGTGAGTCATCCTTCACAACATATTGTTTACTGCATAGTAACCAGGAAATATAAACAGAAGCTCACATTATAAATGGTTACTCCATGTTTAATATTATATATTCTCTGGCGTGGTTGTACTGTAGATCATACGTACAATATCCCAAATGCAGGTGATTTTTGTACATGAAAAATATCAAATGGATAGGTTTTCCTTCTCTAACCAGAACAGGTCACAATCTGACATCATGAATATACCCAGTGTTCCTGATATTGTGATCAATGTTAGCACAAACAGGGTTCGTACACCTTTCACAAGGTAAAATTCAACCACTTTCAAGGCCCATTTTCAAGTTTTTCCAGCACCTTTCAGCTGTGGTAAATTAATGATACGGTGATCTCAAAACTGCAATTCTGCGATAATAAATATATATCGCAAAACTATTCTCCACACTTCACAGCGACTATCCTACTGAGAAAAAAATACGTACATACTTGTAAGTAAATAGCAAGAGTTATGGATTTATTGGTGACAGTTTCACACAATTTAAATACCAATGTTCTTCACCGCATGTTTATCTTATCCAGCTGGCGGTGCGCATACATACGCTAGCAGGCTAAGCTAACGCAGCCTCCCGTCATGTTACTGCTGTTATCACCGACCAGGGTTGCCAGGTCCAACAAAAATATCCAGTTATACGTGGAGGCGCGAGCGAAACCTTTTTTATTTTACGCTCTGCAATTTTTTCTTTAAGTTAACTTATTTAATCAGATAGTTATTTATTGTAAAGTAAAGGCAGTTAGAATTTCAAGGATTTTGAAGCACTTTCTCCAAAATTCCAGCACTTTCCAGGCCTGGAAAACAGAACGTTAAAATTCAAGCATTTTCCAGGATTTCAAGCACACGTACGACCCCTGCACAAATATTGCAATTCGAGAAATTGATTGATGTTTTGATAACTATATCATTGCTATATTTCTAAACTGTTAAAGTACCAACATTTATCTGATGTCTTTATGTGGATACAATTCTAAAGTAATTCCTTTATTTTTTTGTAGTCTTGGAAACACACAAATTGTCACTACATGGTCCGCAGATATTTTGGCTTTGAAAAAGCAAAGCAAAAATTTAGCAAAGTATTGCTCAGTCTCAGCCCTAACAGACAACTTGTACATCTGGAGAAGACACTTGAGATAGGGTCACTGTGAGCGTAAACTTGTATACTATATAATGACTCTGAAATAACATCTGGATGTTATTTGTATCTTAAATGTTGTTCCACCTAAATGAGTCTGAGAGATTGTATTTTTTTCTTGCAAATCTTTTGTTAGTGGCCCAATTACTATATATAATATTCTTTGCCTCTGGCTAATACAGTAAACTACTAAGGCACAACAAATGGGAAGTTGCAGGAACAGGCAAAGGTGGAGTATGTGCCCAGCTATCAAGTGACTGAGTTCTCACCTGAAGGTGACAGGTGAGATGCGTCCCATGAGCGCATAGGCTGTGACGCTCTGCAGGTGAAACAAAACTCCGTCCAACAGCAGCAGCACCACAATGTCCTGGCTCAGGCTGAAGCTCTGCCCACTCTTTCCTATCACAGGTATGTCCTGAAGGCAGAAGATGAAGAGGAGATGTTAACATGTGAACATATCTTTAAAAATGAAAATAGCTTATGAACAGACCAGGGATCTTCAAATCTGGTCCTGAAGGGTTGGTGTCCAGCAGTTTGGTGATTTCCTTGCTCAACACACCAGTTTCAATTAATCTGCTAATTGCCGGGTAGATGTAAGCAGGCAAATCACAAAACTGTGCTTATATTGGATCTTCACAACAAGATATTTTGCAATACTCTAGACTCTTTGTGACTTTTTCGAAAATAGAGAATGTTCACTGCGAGTCAGGTTAAACATTTTTAAGTTATGTCCCAGTAATTCACAAGTAAATACAAGATATACTACAGATATCATTTGTCTTTTCATTTAAAAAAAAGTTTGGTTTAATGCAAAAAGTTATGAAAATACCCCCTATTTTTGTCAGTGATATTACTTAGCAACAGAATACCAAACATTGCCGAACTGCACATCACATTAAAACTGAAAAAACAACAGTGGGTCCACCCAACAGTGATCTAGGTTTGGAAAACAGCAATATGAATAACAATTAAGTTACAGGAATGAAGTTTGTCTGGTCTGTCAAAGGTGAATCGCCAACGACAATATTCAAGCATTGATTGTGAAGAAGATTACTCTGAAGTTGAAACACTTTTTCTTGTTTAGACAATTTACTCCCAACTATGTGACTCTGAAGTGACATTACTCACCAGCTCTGAACACTGAATCTGCAGCTTAACATATTAAGATATTTGCTAAATATCATTCATTCATACATTCAACATACTTTCTACAAGTTAAGATCCTAATACCACTTTAGTGAAGATTAGGGTTGGGCGGTATTAGTGTTTTTCATACCGTGGTATGAGCTTGAGAAAATACCGCGGTATGTGGTATTATCGGTGGCGGCTGCTGCAGCTGCTGAGTGCCCCCTTCGCCCCCCAGTCCTTAGCCTGGCTAAGCTAAAGAGCCTTTCTCAAGCAGATTGTTTCACAGTCATTGTGTGACAACACGGTTCTGAACGTTACCAGGCTTTGTAGTGTCTTAAACAGAGCCTTCTCAGTAGTGTGGCAAAACAAGAGTGTCTCTGGTAGTGGCGTGGAGGAGAGAGAGCTAAACAAACGCGCGTGCACCTGCTGGTGCTCTGTGTGCGTGTCTGTCCTTTCCGTGTGCTCTGTTTTGCTCTTCGCCTCCTCCAGGGTTGCCAGTTCCAACAAAAATATCCAGCCCAAAGTCAGTCTAAAACCCACCCTTCACTAGCCCAAAATATATGTCTGTCACACATTTGAAGCAAATGGCAAAACAACTATGAGTGTACCACTTAGTATTTTGTTTATAAAGGATTTATTATCAGTCCATCAAACCTTTTTCTTTTTCCCCAGTCCTTGCAACACTGCCTCCTGTATTTCCCCATTTACATGGCATATTAGCTAATGAGTTTTCTCTTCACCTTCTCTCTCTCCTTATATTGTATGTTCTCTTCGTTGTTATTGTTGTATTCAAACTTCCTTAGTGTAGACTTATACGCGTTTGCACGCCGTGTTGAAGTAATATCCTAGGCAACACCCACTTTTTTGTTGTTTTTTGGCGGCCGCGGTAATTTTTAAAAGTAGCCCAAAAAAACGCAACCTGGACTGGATTTTCAAACAAGCCCAATTTAGCGTGAAAACAGCGAACCTGGCAACTCCGCCCTCCTCGCACTCTCTCTGCTGCATGGCCAAACCAAAGCCACGCCCCATCCCAGATTAGTCCACAGTGCACACAGCCATTGGCTGAAACGTAAAGAGGGGAATAGCCAATCCGCAGCTGGAAGGGAGCTGGAAGCGTTACCCTGACGCACGTAACAACTTTACCAGAGACCGAAATAAACAATTACTTGTTTAGTTTTGAATTAAAAGTATCAAGTGTGTGTGTTTCTGTGAAACTGGCGCTGTGTTTTGCTGACGAGTGAAGCACGTTTAAGTCCCAGTTTCAATAGACGTCTTTTTGAAATTTGCTGCATTACCTCACGTGATTAATACCGTCATAATTTTTAGATACCGTTACCAGATTTAAATACCGCAGTATAACAAAATACCGTTATACCGCCCAAGCCTAGTGAAGATACATAACTTTGTCAGGTTATTGTGTCGGGTGAACAATGAATAACCAGTTATTTTGACATTTTCTACAATTCAACTACAATAACTTGTTGCCAAAATTAAGGACAAGTGACAACTCATCTACGAACACTGTCAAGATTCTTTTGAGATGTATATCTGTCTTTGATAAAAGACATCTGATCTCCCCAAATGTGGGCAGTCGGTAAAGGCATATTTAGTGCCTGTATATTTTCAATGCATATTTAGCTAAACAACATTCATTTTCAGCCTAAAATAGTTTGAAGAATGCAGTTAAGTGGTGGTAGCAAATTAAATCAAATCTAATCTGATATAGCATATTTTATATTTTGACAATGCTGTAAGTATAAGACTATTCAACTTAAAACAAGTAAAATGTCCACAATATTAGCAGCTCTGATAATTAGGTTACAATAACAGACTACAATTTAGAAGATTTCACCTGCCAAGTATTTTTTTTTTGCTTGATACATACACAAAATGCAACATTCTTTTTTTTCCCCTAGGTTTTTGCTAATTTTTATCCCCTTCCCAATGTAGTGGTAACCAATTAGCCCATCCCCTACATCAGGCCTCTCCCCATCACTTTGTACTGTCCCTGACTGTAGGAGGGTGCAGGCAAGCACAAGCCTCCTCTGTTGCGTGTGATGCAGCCACCGCTTCTTTTAGAACCACCGCTGATACACCGTCACTGGAGAGCCTAACGCGCTCGGAGGAAGGCACACAGGGTCCCCAGCTCTGATTGGACCAATCAGTAGACGCCTGAGCCAGCGGACATTGTAATGTGAGAGTGATAGAGAGAGTGAGAGTGCCATCTACCTGCCCAGAGAGAGCACTGCCAATTTTTGTCTCTTGGGCCCCGACTGTTGATGGTAAACAGCATGACCGGGATTCAAACTCGCGATCCTCGGGTCATAGTGGTAGCGTCTTTGCCCGCTGAGCCACTTGGGGCCAAAATGCAACACTATTGAGGCAAATTTTAAAAACCATGTCTTGGCTGATGAAATACATTTGAGGAAAGGGTACATTTTCACACATAATATATTAAACATCGTAAACATTTATGTCCAAGAAACCACAAGTGAATCTAGACATCAAAATCAAGCTATCCAGGTTAAGTACTTTTCCTGTCTGTATCCCAATTCGTGAACATAAACAAATTAACTACTTGTATATGTACACTTGTAATCTTAGGACGTTTTCACACAAACACCATTTGGTCCGGTTAAAACATACTCTACTTCGTTTGCTCACTTGGTGCAGTTCATTTCGTAATCGCACTCTGGTGCGGATCAAAGGAAACGTACAGAGACACCGTGAGAGGAGGTGGTCTCGGTCCTGTATCAAACAAACTCTGTAGAGTTTTGCTTCTGGTGAGAACATGATCTGACCAGACTATGATGTACTCTACAAGTTTGAGCTAAATAGAGAGCCGGTTAGCGCTAAAACTGCGCTGTACTATTGCTACAGTCACACGTCACTAACCCGACAATGTGTTCACGTGGTTTGTTGTGGCGCATTCTGGTGATTTAGGTTTGTGCCTGTGGGAAAACAAACCAAATACTGGTGGAAACGCTCCAAGTTAAACAAAGCCATTCTGATTCGGACCAAAGAAACAAACTACCGGTGTGAAAATGCCCTTAGTCTTTAATACATGCAGCTCCTGACATTAAAGTTCAGCAACAGAACTGACTGACCATGAGGAAGACCCAGGCAGGAATTAGCATGATAACTGCAGCAGTACTGGTGTAGAATTGCAACTCTGGAGGACTGGAGAGAAAAGACAAGAAAAACAACATGAACGGCTGAAGTTGAATTATAGATAAAAAATGTTCCCCTCATCTTATTACAGATGATGACAACCATAAACAGCACCTTTCCTCTCATTATACCCTTTAAAGAAACAATATAATAAAAATATAATATAATCATGTGTAAATATAAAAACATCTGCCATGTTATTAAAGTACATTAAAACAAAAAATTATATCAAAAATAATTTAATGTTCATATTGGTATATAGGGATTTTACTGCCAGACTTAGTGTTTCAATTTCTCTCATTTCTCTCTGTGTGTGTGGGGGGTAACTTGGAGCTTGTATTCTTTAAAAAATTTTTTTTATAATTTATTTCTAGGTTTTTGCTCATTTTTATCCCCTTCCCAATGTAGTGGTAGCCAATTAGCCCATCCCCTCCGTTAGGCCTCTCCCCATCACTTTGCAATGTCCCTGACTCTAGGAGGGTAGCAAGCAAGCACAACCCTCCTCCGTTGCGTGCGACGCAGCCACCGGCTCTTTTTGAACCACCGCTGATACACCGTCACTGGAGGAAGGCACACAGGGTCCCCAGCTCCGATTGGACCAATCAGTAGACGCCTGAGTCAGCGGACATTGCAACGTGAAAGTGATGAGGAGAGTGAGAGAGCGCCATCTACCTGCCCAGAGAGAGCACTGCCAATTTTTGCTCTCTTAGGCCCCGGCTGTTGATGGCAAACACCATGACCGGGATTCAAACTCACGATCCTCGGGTCATAGTGGTAGCGTCTTTGCCCGCTGAGCCACTCGGGTCCTATTCTTTAACTTTAATTGAAGATTCTGCTGTAATGGTCCCAAAATCTGATGTTGTGCTGGTGTTACAGTGTTTTGTGTGGGAAAAAATTTGAATTTAAGAAACTAATTAAGACAGAAAGAAAGAAAGACAAAAATTAACACATGACAAAGAATCTAGATGTACGTGCCTCTCACACATTCAGACTCAACAACACTCTCACCTGAATCTGTATTTGTCCCCACTTAGCAGCTTCTTAGAGAAAACATTCTGTAAGCTACAATGCAATACAAATAAAGATGTTTGATGAGCATGTTTATATTTGAACCACCTCCATTCATATCACTATAAAACATCTGAGTAAGTGTAATAACACATACCAATCCATAATGTTGGTGGACAGAGCAGCAGAAAAGCCTAACATGTTGAAGCTGATTTCAGTGGCTGTGCAGAGTGCCAGACCAGCCATTACTGGAAATAGTGATAAATTCACCCAAAGACCTGGTGACCAAGCACATAATGCACCATCAGTGAAGTCAGTCTAAACACATACTATAATGTGTTGTGTTGGTATTTAAATGGAGGATATATATGTGGACAACTCAAGCATCATTGTATCAGTGTCCAGTTCACTCCTCCCCAAAATCGTGAGCATTAACCGTTGTTTCCTCCGTTGTTAAAAACGGCCTCTATGCTTCTTGGGAGTATTTTCACATGATTCTGGAACACTTACTGTAAGGAGCCACAAGAGCATTAGTCATTATTGAGTTTAGGCACTGATCTTCAGTGGTAAGGCCTGGCTTCATCCCAGAGGTGTTGGATGGAGCCAAGGCTCTGAGCAGGCCAAACAGGTTCTTCCCCATGAAATATGCCAAACTATTTATTTAAGCTCACGCTCCGTGTATGGGAGCATTGTCATGATGAAGTAAAAAAAAATACCTTCCCAAACATGTTACCAACACCTGGAGAGGAGACAGCTTATATATTCCCACCACTCTGTATGCTCCAGTATTAACCTCTTCCCTAGAACTTAGGGGCCAAGGCCAACTGATTAACCACTCCACTATGGTATAGATGAACAGTTATTGTGCCGACACTTGCAGAGGAATCAGTAGTGAGTAACTGATGCCTTGTGCTTTTACATGCTATGTGCCTCGCCACTCAATGCTTCCATTTAGCATAACACTTCAAAGCTGTTGCTGCCCCTAAACATTACCACTTCACAATAACAGCCCACATAACTGGTATAACTCTAGCAGGGCAGTAATTTGATAAACTGACATGGAGTGTCCATGATAAACTGAGATGGCCATGTTGTGCAACACAAATAAACAACAAATAACTTATATATTTACATTCGCGGCAAGTAATACAGACTTCTGAATGACTAAAATGCTCTTAATCTGCACTACACCACTACAACAATGCTTTTTATATGTATTATTTTTAGAAATCAAGCTACTGAACAATTCTCATTAGTCTTAAATCAATATTGTCTCCACTAAGACAAATATGGCCATTGTTCCAAAGTAGCCAGGCTGATCAAACTGGCTGCGGATGAAGTGAACGTGTTTGAGCAGTGGAAATTCTATACCGTTCTCAGCTGGCCTATTTAACTGCACTGAGGAAAACAGAGATGACTGGGCGTAAACAGATGCTTTGTTGAAGAACATAAAAAGGGTTCATAACTCATACACTTGCAAATACTGTCCTATTCATTAGGATACAACAACTGTTCTAGGAAACCTGACACACAATTCCAGGGTTTGGTCTTGGTTTATAAAACACACTCAGTTCTATACGGTTTTATACTTGGCATAATGACAGTGCAGGAGAAAACTGTGAGCTGGGCATTGTTTATCACTGTTTCAGAAGTCATGAATGTGTTAAGCACATGTAGTGTTCAGATGGGTGACCATCATACACCTGTACTCACCTGTGTACTCCCCCAGTATAAGTCTAGACATTATAACGGTGAAGATTGGCGCTGAACTTTTCACAGTCTCAGCAAATGAAACAGCTACGTTCTTCAGGCTCACTAGCCCTAGCACCACAGTGGTGAACCTGAGAGGAAACAAAATTGAAATGAAAAGAAACAGTATTTCACACTGTTGTCGTAAAGGTGGATAATTCTGCATAATAGGCATCATGCACAATTTATCACAATACTGGCCAGATGTCACAAAAGGTCACAATATGCAAATCTACCCAACCACAGGTGCTTCTGTTAACAGTCTGGAGCACTGGATGAATGAATGTGTCCTTGTTTAATCAATGCATCTTTTTCATTTCCGATATCACACAACCCCGTCTTTCACAAAATTTGTTTCAATTACATCACAAGCCTTCTAACAATCGCAATATGCAGCTCTGTTTTAAATCTCAAAACAATATGTTACACTCTGATAAAATTCATATTTACTGTACTCTATAATCAGTGTTGGGAACGCTACTTTAAAAAAGTAATTAGTTATAGTTACTCACTACTTGTTCAAAAAAGTAACTTAGTAACTGAATTACTCTATAATAAAAGTAACTCGTTACCAGGAATAAGAAACTGTTTATTGAAAAAAATTGACATTACGTTTATCAATGAAAGGGTCCATTGCTCAATGAAAATAATATCTCATTAAGTCAATGATTCAATGAAAAAACTTGTTCATCACTCATTGATATTG
>BRDA01002525.1:5035-15087 GCA_036984385.1 Crenuchus spilurus
AATATTTATGTAATATGAATTAAATACAGTAGTATTGATATTGGTATAGTACAGTAATTTGCATAATAGTGATAAATACTGGTACAGCGGGATTAGTCTTTTATTAGTACAGCATCATTTGTATTACTGTTTAATTATCTCTATAGTAGTACTGGTTTAGTGGTATTAGTATTGTAGTATTGTAGCATGGAGTTGACACCTACACACAGTACCTTAGCTGCCAGTACCTGGCTTAAGGACCATGGTATCCCTGATCTTAATTGGCCAGCAAACTCGCCTGACTTAACCCCATAGAAAATCTATGGGGTATTGTGAAGAGGAAGATGCAATACGCCAGACACAACGATTCAGAAGAGCTGAAGGTCACTATCAGAGCAACCTGGGTTCTCATAACACCTGAGCAGTGCCACAGACTGTTTGACTCCATGCCACGCCGCACTGCTGCAGTAATCCAGGCCAAAGGAGCCCCAACTAATTTTGAGTGCTGTACATGCTCATACTTTTCATGGTCATACTTTTCAGTTGGCCAACATTTCTAAAAATCCTTTTTTGTATTGGTCTTATTCTAGTAATATTCTAATTTTCTAAGAAATTGAATTTGGGATTTTCATTAGTTGTAGTTATAATCATCAAAATTAAAAGAAGTAAACATTTGAAATATCACTTTTTGAACTTTTTCATGATATTCTAATTTTATGACCAGCAACTGTGTAGTAGTAGTAGTATTGGTATAGTGATTGTACAGTTGTATTGGTATAGTGATATTGTACAGTAGTATTGGTATAGTGATATTGTATAGCAGTATTAGTATAATAATATTGTATAGTAGTATTGGTATAGTGATATTTTACAGTAGCATTGGTATAGTGATATTGTATAGCAGTATTGGTACAGTGATATTGTACAGTTGTATTGGTATAGTGATATTGTATAGCAGTATTGGTATAGTGATATTGTATAGCAGTATTGGTACAGTGATATTGTACAGTAGTATTGGTATAGTGATATTGTACAGTAGTATTGGTACAGTGATAATGTATAGTAGTATTGATATAGTGATATTTTACCGTTTTGGTATAGTGATATTGTATAGCAGTATTGGTACAGGAGTATTGATATAGTCATATGTATGCCATAGTATCTGTATAGTAATATTGTACAGTTGTTTTTGTATAGTATTAGTAATAATCCAGTAGTATTTGAACAGTGATAATATAACTACAGTAGTATCGGTTTATTTGAATAAGTAATTAGTACAGTAACATTTCTCTGTGTATCTTCAGTTCTGACCACACCTGTTCATGAGGTGTGGTGCCCTCTGCAGGAAAGACACTGACAGAGATGACTAGAGTCATTATAAAGTCTTTAATAGCACAAGCTGGTGAATATTAATAAACACAGCAAACACAGGAGACGCCTGCTCATACAAAAGCTGCAATATAATCAGCAAAAATAAAAATACGAGTACACATTTTACAAGCTGTGCAGGAAATTTACAAAAATCAGATACACTATACTGGTGAGCACAAAATAAAGCAAACATTACATATAATAATAATAATAATAATAATAACAATAATAAAGTGAATTATACAAAGATACTGCATTTAAAGGAAGGCAGATGAATGTCATCACATGGGCTGGAAAACAAAACACAAAAAGCAGAGCAGAACTAAATTGATCCACTGTTTTCTACAGCAAACAGAACCAAACTGATCCACTGTTTACTACATCAAGCTTGTGGAGCTTCCTAGAGGACACAGAGATTAAATTAATCATTGAGCAAAGTTTTGGATTTTGGCCCTGCAGGGGATTCTGGGTAAAGCTTACAGGTGTATATTCTGAGCAGTCCAGCTTAATTCAGTTTGATTCTGACGCTTTTACAAATGATTCAACACTGGATCAATCCATCAGTACATTCTGGACCCCCCAAAAATGAGCAAGTCTCAAATCAGCGCTCACACTTTGTAGCTCAACCTCCAGGAAACCTCTACAGTTCAAAGCAAATCTGTCAGTCATCTCTAACCTCAATAATTTAGTGGCTTGGTGTGATTTAGTTAAAAAATGAGTATATATCAAATATATACAATGTTTTAAAAATATAATTATATTTAATATGCTTTAAATGTTTACAGATTGTCAGGTGACCCCCTGCACATGAAATATGAAAATATGATCTGGAATTTACTGACATTAGGGCAGTCACGATATCACCATTCTTATAGAAAAAAGAATCCACGGTAACGATATTATCATGATATATATATCAAAAAATGTCATTAAAAAATTAACAATGCTGTTAGTTAAATCCGTCTTTAAATGTTTAATGTAATTTTTGGCAAATGGGTTACACTCAAAATATGAGTGTAGTGATATAACTACTTAAAGGATAATGAATTATTTAGAATATTTAAAAAATAAATTATAATTAAAATTAAAAAAAAAATCACAATTATCATCAATACTGGTATACCGTGACACCCCTAACTGACATCATATATGAAATACAACATGTCTCAAAAGTAAAAGTAAAAACACCCATGAAAAATGAAAACGATAGTGGAGGCCACGTCACCAATATGGTGGCCATCTTAAATGTGGCCATCTTGAATTCAGCCTGTTATACAAATGTGAAGGCAGGTGTGTGACACATCAAAGTGGTAGAGAATCACTGCTGCTCTGGTGAAATTCTCTACCAGTTGGATGGGTCACATGTCTACCTTCACATTATAACTGAAATTGACTCATTCAAGGTGGCCACCACGTTGGTGACATGGCCTAACATGCTTGAGTCTAGAACTGCCAATTTTATATCTTTACTTTTGAGACACCCTGTGTATAATTGTATAGGGGCCCTGTGGACTGCACAGAGTCTGCATCTTATCAACCCACGTCAGCTTTCAATGCTTAAATCGACGCAAGTGATAAAGAGAAAAGTGAAAATATTTGTGCATATCGTGATAACTTATAGGCACTTTGACAAATCGGCCCTGCTGAAGAAAGCGCAGACTCTTTCTCTAAACTAAGGGCGTCAAACTCGAGTCCTGCAGGGCACAGTTTAGCAATAGGTCTGAATCTCTTCAACTAAACCTGGTCATTACCTGCTGAGTTGATTCAGGTGTGTTTGATCAGGAAGATCCCCAAACTTTGCAGGAATCCAGCCCTCCAAAACTGAGTTTGACACCCCTGCTCTAAACCCTTGAACTGTAAGGCTCAACAACACTCCATATCCCCATTCAACGAAAGCACACCCTGCTCACTATAGCTGCCATGACATGACCCCACTATGCTACTGACCAACACACAATCAGTGAACCTGCAGAGAGAGAGAGAGTGAGAGAGAGCTATTGTAGAGTTATATCTCATTCAAAGTATGTAAATCTTCACTTCCCTTCACGTCACCTTTACAGTAGGGCCTGACCGATACATCGCCGATACTTATCTTAAGATTCTTAAGAGATTCTTAAGATGAACCAATTTGCCAATGTGATTTTTCACACAATGGAATTTGACCTCCGCATTTAACCCATTCGTGCAGTGAAACACAGACACACACACATACACAGTAAATCTGCCAGTGTTAAATCAACACTATTAGAGTTAAATTAACACTGAGGGTGTCAAAATGTAACAATCTCAGTGTTAATTTAACTCTAATAGTGTTGATTTAACACTGGCAGATTTACTGTGTAGTGAACACACTAGGCTGTGAGAATTTGTGCCTGTAGTGGTGGGCAGCCCTTATCCATAATATTCATATATTATGTGCATCTCTGCACACATAAAGCTGTTATTCTTACACTACACGTCATGTTTGTGTGGTGTACACATGAAAATGTAACTACATCACCCATGTCCTGCTAACTGCTAATTTAGCACAATATATCGGTCAGGCCCTAGAGTCTGTAGAATGATCTGCTCTCAATGCCATCTGGACACAAATGTAGCTTTGAAGGCATGTTGCTAGAAAGTTGCTTATCACGAGCTATCTGGAACATGTGTCAGGGACTTAGAAACACAAGCAGACCACTTTAAACAACTGTCAAATGGCTGATCCAATCGGAGGCTGAGGACCTCAAGTCTGGAAACCGGACCATTCATGACTGCATACTTGCACTCAGTCCTATTTTCTCAATATGAAGGTAAGAAAAGTTTGTACATGTTGAATTTGGTGTATTTACAAATCAAAAGGCTAAAGCAGGGGTGTCTATACCTGGTCCTGGAGATCCACCACCCTGAGTCTGATATTCATGTGATCCTGAAGGTAGCCTAAAGTTAGAGGGCATAGGGTGGTCCAGGACCAGGAATTGCACACATGACAGGTGAGAATAAGGCACATTGGAAAAGGCTCATAGATCAGATTTGCGATGGTTGGCTAAGTCGCTGGAGTCGCTGCTGTTCAAAAGGATGGGAATCAGACATTACTAAACATCGGTCGAAAGACTGGAAACAAACGAACGGACAGGGAGAGTCCAAGTTCTGTCTACTTTAGGGTTCTCGCTCTTCATTGAAGGTGCTTTTGAAAAAAGAGCGCTTTGACCAGCTCTGGATGCTAGTGCTCGTTACCGACAGAAGTGCTGGACATTATGGACAGCAGAGCAATGATCAGTACAAGAAAACAAAAAAATAACAAATGGCTCAATGACATTTCAACAATCTCGATTAAATGCGTACAAAAATACAAAAGCGTATTCAGAACATAAACAAAAGCCGAATGCTGAACGAATATACGATATCCTTTATCATAATATTCTGATTATCATATAGTGATAATACGTTATTGTTTCAGACAGCAATGGTACTGATAAATGATCAAGTTCAGGGTCACATCGTTACATTTCAGTTTCATTTACGGCATTAAAATTGTCCAGAAAAGGTCCATCAGAAGTCCATTTCAGGTTGGACACGTGTGACCACTGGATGTCCATGGATGATAGGGAGCTGGATATAGTGTCAAATTCCTAGACTTGGATTTATGGACATCCAGCTGGATCTGTGTGCTTGGCTGTAGAGTCCTTTGTATGTCCATTTGGGCCAGATTTAGTGGCTGATTGATTTTTGCAATGCCCACTAGGTTTTTTCTGTATCTAAATGTGCCTACATGGGTTTTTCTATGTCTGTGTAAGTGGATGTTGGGTATTTTTCTGTCCAGCTGGGCCTGCAGGATTGGCTTTAGGGTTTTTGCATGTCCGACTGGGCCTTTGTCATTGGCTGTTGGGTTTTCGCATATCCAACTGGGCACTTGTGATTGGCTGTTGGGTTTTTGCATATCCGATTGGGTACTTGTTATTGGCTGTTGGGTTCTTCCATGTCCAAATTCATTTTTGTGATTGGCTGCTGGATTTTTGCATATCTGACTGGGTCTTTGTGATTGGACGTTGGGTATTTTTCTGTCTAATTTGGTCTGCAAGACTGGTGGCTGGGTTTTTTCATGCTCAATTGGGCCTTTCTGATTGGCTGTTGGGTTTTCACATATCCGACTGGGCACTTGATTGGCTGTTGGGTTTCTGCATGTCTGACTGGGCCTTTGTGATTGGCCGTTAGGTTTGGATGCTAGTATGTTCCTCCGCTTGTCTTACAAACTGAGAAGACTAAGAGCTTCAAGGGAATTCTGCTTTAACTGGACTGTCGGTCAAGCAGCCAGAACTGTCCGGCTGTCCCTCCACATCTGGAACATGGTAGGATGAACATGGTAGTCGGTGCAGTGTTATATATAGAGAGAAAAGTCTTAATATGCCAAGCATAACTGCACATTTCCGATTCAGAGATATACTGCTGTCACAGGATGATACTTTTTTTTTTTTTTTACTTTTTTTTAACAGGCATCTATTTCATCTTCTTAAGTGCATAGAGAGTGAATCAAAGGGAGCACACAAGGGCATTTCCACTACAGTGACAGCCTATTCCCTTTTTGAGTCTAAGCTCTGTAAATAAATAGAAAACAAAACAGACAAAAAAACGAGTGTGCGTCTTTAATGGCTTTCCCCAGAATCTTATCCCCACTTGAAAAGGTCCTACCTTTTCTACTGCATACTTCATAACTGAGGTCTGGGCCCCTCTCTGCCACACACAGACACACACCCACACACCCTGCCCACACTCTTCATCTGTCCACACACCTCTCCTACCGATCATCTCGAGTGAGAAACAAACAAATGGCAAAATAAGTACAAACCAGAAAAAGAAATGCTCGAAAAAAATATCAAAATAAATATGTTGTCTGGAATACTTCTGTTCTCTTGGGCAGGGAGTGAACAAATAGATGATGAATGATGTGAATGAATGAATGGATGAAGGAACAGGTGATTGAGTGTGTTTAAGCAGACGGGTGGGGTTTCGCTGGTACTCTGTTTAACAGAGCGCTACCATTTCCAATCTCTTGTACGTTTACAGCTGCAACTGAGCAAACAAAACAAAACACAATAATCAGAAAACAACGTCTGAATATAAAGAAGTTCAGCATCTCCTTTATCTCCATCAGAGAAAAGTGCTGCTCTTGAAAGTCTACAGGCACATCAGGGGCTATAATGGACGGGCTCTAAAAGTTGTCGCTTTGGTTGTTGCCAGAAAAGCGCGACGCTCCGAGATGATGGAACGTTCCGTTCTCCTTGATTGGGTGGTTCTGTGGAGAAAAGACAGGTCAGAGCATTAAAAGACCAACACTATACACCAAGAACACATAAGTGGTCAGAACTGCATGTTTAAATTTTATTTTATTACCTACTGGACACTTCATTCACTTCACTTCATTAGGTACCTAGGACTCATTGTCCATTTTACTATAATTTTGTGATGTCTGGATTTGGTTTGGATAAGCTGGTCGGGTCGTCTAGATTTGGTGTGGATAAGCTGGACGGGATGTCTGGATTTGGTGTGGATATGTTGGTCAGGATGTCTAGATTTGATGTGGATAAGCTGGTCGGGATGTCTGGATTTGGTGTGGATATGTTGGTCAGGATGTCTGGATTTGGTGTGGATAAGCTGGTCGGGATGTCTGGATTTGGTTTAGATAAGTTGGTCCGGATGTCTAGATTTGGTGTGAATAAGCTGGTCCAAATGTCTGGATTTGGTCTGGATATGTTGGCTGGGATGTCTGGATTTGCTGTGGATAAATTGGTCCAAATGTCTGGATTTGGTGTGGATAAGTTGGTCCAAATGTCTGGATTTGGTGTGGATAAGTTGGTCCAAATGTCTGGATTTGGTGTAGATATGTTGGTCGGGATGTCTGGATTTGGTGTGGATAAGTTGGTCAGGATGTCTGGATTTGGTGTGGATAAGTTGGTCGGGATGTCTGGATTTGGTGTGGATAAGTTGGTAGGAATGTCTTTATTTAGTGTGGATAAGCTGGTAGGTATGTCTGGATTTGGAGTGGATAAGTTGGTAGGGATGTCTGGATTTGGTGTGGATAAATTGGTTGTGGAAGTCTAGATTTGGTGTGAATATTTTGGACGGGATGTCTGGATTTGGTGTGGATAAACTGGTCGGGATGTCTGGATTTGGTTTAAATTCCAATTAAATTATACAATTTCTGTTGTCAATTACTTCTTGAGACAATGAATATGAACCTCAAATAAAAACAAATAGTAACTGTGGTGAATGTTACCTGTGTCTGTCCGTTGCAGGCGAGAAATTGCTGCTGAGGGTGAATGTTCTCCGGCCCAAGTGGTAGGTGGCAGGGGATGGTGTTGATGGTGTTACCTTCTTGTTGCACAGAAAAGTTATTCAAGGCGTTCTCCCCCAGTCCGCTCTGATAGTAACATGACCCCTGTGGTGAAGTCTGGGTTGGGAAAGCTTTCGTTTTCTTGCAGGATGAAATCATGGCTTCTTGACTGTAGCGTAGGCCATTCATGGGGGACTGGAGTGTGTTGTCAAACATGCAGCTGCTATTCGGTGCAGGTGCAGAATTGCCCATAAATTCCCCCTGCTGGCCATATGATGCATTGACAGAAGGCTGTGGGATCTCCCCCTGTTGGATATAGAGAGCATTAGCAGCTGTTTGCATCAGTTCACCTTGCTGGCCAAATAATGAATTAGCAGAAGGCTGCAGGAGCTCCCCCTGTTGGCTGTAGACTGTATTAGCAGCAGTCTGGGAGTGAGAGCCAGAGCCAAATTTGGACTGCAACATTAGTTGAATAAGCGAATCTTGCTGGGTCTCCTTTGCCTGACCACAAAGGACGTTGTGATGACCATTTGGAACATTCCCAATATTAGGAATGTTTTGAATGTTGGGCAGCGTGGTCAAGCCTTGCTGAACAGGGTGGGATGGCTGCCATGTTGGTAGTCTCTGATTTGTCATGTCCTGAGTGTTGATAGAAAACTGTCCTCTGAGGTACCCGCCAGAAGCAGGATTCAACGGGACATCTTGGGGATGTGAAATATTCTGGGTTTGAATCTCATTATTAGGTGCCCATTGATTGCTCTGTCTGACTGGGTGATTCAGCTGATTGTGGAATCCCACTGGCTGGGCTTGGTTCTGACGGTTGGACACTGCCATGCTATCCAAATACACCAAGTTTCCGACTTGCACTGTCGACTGAGATCTCTGTCCCAGGTCACCTTGTGGCAGAAGCCTTGGCTGGTTCTGCTTGCCAGCAAGAGGAGCATCAAACACCATCACATTGTTGCAGCTAGGCATCTTCTGTCCAACCACTTCAGAGAGTCCCAAAGAGTCCACAAAAGTATCCTGCTGTGTGAGATGGCTCTCTGGTCCAAAGTGGGTAAGCTTCATCATCACTCTGCCTGGGCTACCTGTTTCTACCCCATCTTCAATGCCCAAGAAGTCATCAAGTCTCTGAGTGCCTTGGATATCAAGCTCTCCATGCAGTTGCAAGTCAGACAGGCAGTCTGGCAGTCCCTCAGAAAGTCCGTTGGTGTTCTCCTTGAACAGCATTTCTTCCACATACGAGAATATATCGTTGGCCAGGATGTCGTTAAGCTCGACGGTTGTCTCGAGTTCATGGTTCAAGTTGCTCATCCGCAGGAGGGCATTTTCCCACTCCTTTAACTCCTGCTGATCCATCTCCAGCTCCTCAACGTTGCACAAGCTGCTGTCCCCAATGATCTGTTGCAGGCTGTCCATCATGTCACGAACTGTCACTTCTTCTTTGATCCCAGCAGTGCCACCTACTGTTCCGGTGCTATTGTTGGCTTGCCAATTATTTCCAGGTACATTGAGCAAAGCGTGGCTGTCCCTGAAGGCCTTCTCAAGGCAGAACTGAGAGTTGGGATCATTGCTGGGCTGGTAGACTGACTGGTCCTGTTTTAGCATGGAACTCAGAATGGAGCTCGGAACCATGGCCTGAGGCTTCCTGCCTTTGCCTTGGTTGGGCATATTGGCTATGTCGAGAAGCGGGCCTGTTTCGTAAAGGACGGCCTCACCGGTGGCAAAGCTGAAGGGCAACTGCAGCTTCCTCTGACGAAGATGCTCATCACCTTCTTCATTACTAAGAAAAAGGGAGAAACAGAAGGTAACATGGTACCACCGAACAATTTCAGTAACGTAAAATGTTATTACAGATATTTTCACAGGTTTCAGAAAGCAAGTGAAGAACCATAAATAAAAGCTAAAAATACTGTAAATAAAAGTCTTGCATCCCACTAAGAATGAAATTCTAATACAATATACACAATATTGTAGGACACTGATAATAATTTATCAACTTCTTGTCATTCCCTAATGAATGAGTATATAGATGTATAGGGGTTAATATGCTTATTTACATGTACATGTTACTATATAACCAAACTACTAAAATTGTAGAATATATTAGTATATCTTAGTAATATATCTTAGTAAAAAAAAAGAATTGGTGATCATCCCCGCCCGACCCTCTAAAAAGCACCCGACCTAGGCCAAACACCCTCGTCTGGCCTAGAATCATTCAAATTTTGCATGCTTCCAATGACGTGATCCCAAATCAATTCTGCACATGTGCAGTACACTTCACTGTCAATACGAACGGCCGGTCGTTTTTGTGATACAAATCATGGCTTTTGTAGTGGCCAGCATCGTAAAAACACTGCAGTCGGCCAATAAAATTCGTTTCATTTCC
>BRDA01002525.1:16080-47113 GCA_036984385.1 Crenuchus spilurus
TGGTTCAGATTATTGGGGGGGTCATAACCCCCCTATCCCCCCCGCAAATTACGCGCATGGTGAAACCTTATCATTTCAAGCTGACTTGTCAGTTCAATTGGTTTTGAAATCGATAGTGTAGATGGGTGCATTTTTTTGATATCATCAGAAGAAAAGCCTTCACTGAACAAGTTCTTGCATGCTGGAAGTGGTTGAAAATGTCAAGTTAAAGTATATTAAGTAGTGGGTCCAGTTTACAATCCTGAAATGGATTTGGTTATCCACGTTAACATTTCTGAAACATTTTTCCAACTTCCCACCCTGTAGCTCTGGTCAAACAAAAAGGACCAAAAGGAATTCTTAATATACCAAAGTTCCCAAAACATTATTGTACTACCAAAGTCAACAGACAGAAAGACAAAGACAGTAGCTATGTTGATGGCCTGCAAAATTATAACTCAAACATTTCACATTTGTCCTAAATATGTACAACAGGTAAGTCAAGATACACCTGAATGCATACCTGATAGCACTGCTGTGAAAGGCTTGTGAAGGCATGCATATTGTTGCATCACACAGATTCTGGTTTGGGGAACATTTCCGCCTCATTGAAACTGCCAGAACCTTGAACAGTCAATACTTCAAAGAGGTATTGAAGGTTGACGTGGTACCTTATGGACCAGTGTCTCCTCTCCATGCCAGATCATGTAAAACATATTATTTCTCCACATGATGGACTACTGTGCAGCAAGTTTTTTCAAATTTTTCATGGAAAACAATAATTATGTGCCCACTAAAATAAAGTACAGATTTGTATTTTTTTGTCGCTGGGGCTGTAACTCATTGAGGTACAATGGGGAACCTTTCCATTGTTGTACCCATAGTTTTTGTAACAGTTAAGGTTATATTCGGTACCCAAAGAGGCTACAATGTACCTTTGAGGATACAATTATGAAAAGTGTACCTTTGAGTACAAGACAGTACTTATATTGTACCTGTTTTTTTAGTCTGTGACATCTTGGAACACAGCTCAGACACGATATTCTAAAAACATTGTTCTGCTTCTGTTACGTAATGTCACAGATGTGCATTATCTGGACAGGTGTTCTTACATGTTTACCCAAGTGTCATTGTTGGTTTGCCATTGTCTACAGTGTTTTGTTAGTTAGACCTTGTAATTTTTGCACCTGTGGTGTGTTTTAGCCCTCAGGTATCATACTTTTTGATTGTACTTTGTCTTCATGAGTTTGAAATCAGGAACTGCAAAGTCCTTTGTACTTGAGAAAATATTAAGTTTGATATGTAGACACTTCAATAACAGGACATGACAGATCAATGCTAAGCTGATAACAAATCTGAATGTAGCTCAGGTAGAAGTTTGGAAGTTCTTGAAACTTTTAACAAGTATTAAGAATGGAACAATTTTTAATGAGACAGATCTGAGACTCAAGGTCTGCCAACTGCTTTACTTTTGGTTCTAGGTTTACCTCAGGTCTCATAATGACAACAAATGTGCCGAGCCGTTAAATGAGACTATGAACTTTGGTGACTTTAGATCACTGAAAAAAATCAGTCTTCACCTCTACACATCATACAGAGAATAAGTGAGCACATGTTGAAGAACTTCTGAGAATGTGGAATATTTTCATGGAATGCACTCTCCCCCCTCAGCCCCTGGCAAACATGGAGGTTCTTTGTGCTTAATATAATAGTTAATATACATTGCCCACAATTTACATATGAAAATGTTGTATGAAAATCTACTCAAAGTCTGGTGTGTTTCACCTTTATTTCTCCACTTCCCATGTAAAGTGGGCAGACCTAATAGAGTATAAAGCTTATGTAAGCTTTCCAATCCCAATCACAAGGTTGACAAGGCTCGCCTCAGTTCTGCCTGCTGCCATGTCATTGTAAACAAAACCTTTTTGTACATGAGCAACAAATGTAACATGCAACCAATCTGCTCTTCTTTACGTTTAAGTTCTGTAAATGTAAATGCACCCACTAATGGGAAGACAGGTTTATATAAAAGCATCAAAAATGCCATATTTTAAGTTGTAAAATATGGTGCCATGGACTAAAGGCACAGAGGGATGTTATGTGAAGGTTTGAAGCAGGTTTAGCCAGTTCAGACAAGCTGTGGTGGTGCCAAGTGTCTGCTTTTTAAAATCATTTATTTTATTACATTTATTTAATTAAAAATGTATATTAATCTTAATATAGCAATATTATCTTTGGTTTGTTTTCTTCCTCTATATTGCTACAGTATAAACAATGCATCTGTCTTCAGCTTTCTATACAAGTCATAGATGGTTGTCAATCATGCATGTTAAGGCCACACCCAGACTGTTTTCAGATTGGTCTCATCATATTTTTACTTTTTCTATCTAAACTCTTAAAAGCTGGATATTTAACATAATACCCTAATTTACATTTTATATAATAGGGCTATGTGTTGTGCTATGGGAGTCAAACACCATGAAAAAAGAAAATGCTAATCTTTGATTCTCTGATTATGTGGCCCACATTCAAAACCACTGTAAAATATACAGTATACACATGTTTGACCACTCACATTAGCGGAATTCTGTATTTATCAGTCAAATTATTTATTATAAAGTTAATGGAACAATTTGTGATGATTACTTGAGCCTCCAGTAATTTTTTTTTACATTTTTTACATTTTTACAAATTACTTTTACAAGAAAGCATTTTCAAAAACTAAATTTTTTGGATATTTTATTTCTGGTTGTTAATTCACTCTTGTGTGTAGTTTAGCTCTACTAGTGCACCTCCAAATATTAGAATATTAAAAAAAAGTTCATCTGTGGTCATAATTTAAAAGGTAAACTGGCATATAATTTATATTCATTACATTTAAAGTGACATGTATCAAGACTTTTTTTTGTTTGTTTTTGTTTTAATACTGATACTGTATGAACAGCAATTTACACAAAATGAAATATTCTGATAATTTGAGATTCTGGATTTCTGATGGATTACGTAAGTCATACTGATCAAAAATGAAAAAAGATTGAAATGTCATTTGTAAATGTCATTTGTGATTAATATAAATGATGATAGTTTACCTTTCTGAATTAACTTATGTACAAAAACAAACTTTTTCACATTTTTTTGATAAATGGATAAAAAGAGGTTGGAAAATAGACATATAAGAATGAATCATGGGACATACAAGCTCACAAATATAAGTGGATATCTGATGAAAACAAATAAAACAGGATGTCAGATATGGCCCTTTTAATATGATTACACTGAATTTGTCATTATTTTATGTAAGTAATAAGACTCTTTGCTTCACATTATGCCTGCATAAACAACACCTTAAAGCTCATACATTTATGTAACACATGGTCTCTCAATGCATTGTTTTATCTTACAGCACTGTGAACATGGTTCAATCAATTAGATTTTAGAAAAGGAACATCAGAGCACAGCACAGGCAGGGAATGGTTTTCTAACAATCAGCTACCTAACAGCTATGTTATTTATGGTCTGAGAAATCACTTAGTTGCACATTATTGACATGTATGGATGTTATGCTGGGTACATGTTCTTCACTTTCAGTGTAAATGTGTTGTTTATGCATTCCTAAAAGTCCTGTGCTCATGTTCGTGTTTAATGTGCTCCATTGAGCATGTTTTTTTTGGTATAATAGCAATATCAGAGGAGTAGTTTCTACTTAAGAGCCAAAAAAGAAAATCACATAATCTGAGAACAGACATATAGTGCTGCAAAAATAAAATTTCATATTTCATTTAATATTATCCTCATTAAGATTGGCTGTATTGTATGGAGGATGAAAAATGACATTACGGTAGTATCAATAAGTAAATACACAAATTGTTTAATATATAAATAAATTAATGCATTTTGTTATGAAATATGGCATATGAAAATAAATGTCCATGTCTGTATTTCAACATTATTTCAGATAAAATTAAGTTACAAGCTCCGTCACAATACAAATTAAACTCGTAAGTTAAGGTTCCACTGTATAGTGAAAAATGTCAATACAGATACACTCAATGTGGAAATTACAAATCAGCCTTTACTCCACTACACTTAATGATGCTGCGTGGTCAAGTCTAATCATGAACTATGATTGGTTTTTTAAAATCAGGTTAAATTGAGATCGCGTTAATGTGTTATTATTGCGTTAACTTCGACAGCCCTAATTAATAGACGGCATAATTCAGCTCAGTGGTCATATGGATGTGGACCTTCACCTAGTTGTTTTAGACAGAAAAGAAAAAGAAAGAAAATATAACAACCAATATGTGCAAGAGGAAAGTCTAAAAATGGTTGGAAATTCATACCTTAAAAAACTCACATTAAAAAGAAAAGAACGTTTTGAGTGGTTATTTTCATACACACAGTGGATTTATTTGATAACAAACTGATCTGATTTTAGTACTATTTTTAACAGGTAAGGTTTCTGAATCCACCTAAACATTGATGCATTTCATTTGGAATTGGAACATCCCAATATATAAATATATTCACCAACGAGAATTGGTTCCTAATTTATTTTCTCCTGCGTTCTGGGGGCAGGGCCAGTTCCTGTAGCCTTGGGGAGGCAGTAGCAGCGCGTGCAGCAGAACTCACTCTGTAGGGGTCAAAACCTTCAAACAGAGGCCTCCGGAGCCTGGGTGTGGCCAGCACCTGCACCCTCTCACTGGCTACAGCCTCCAGAGCAGATTTCCCAACAGGCCATGATACAGGTCTGTCTGGATGGTACTGTGGATGATCCTGTTTAGGGGCTAAGAAAGGGGTGGAAAGATGGATTGGATGGGGATAGAAGAGATATATAGCGAGAGAAAACAACAGAGGTTAACATATATACGTGCATCAATTCACCTGTGCCACAGTATTTCTAAGTGTAATGATTACAATACAAAGTTAAAAAAAGAGACTCTGTTTAATGACCACTGACCAAAAACAGGCCCATAATCTATTATTGTAGAATGCAGAATCAATCAAATTTTAAAACATAAAACATAACATGAAAAGGAGTTACTGATCCACATTAAATCTCGCAAGTTAAGTTATTCAGTCATGTGATGAGGCAGCACATGACAACACTGAAGGAAGTGTTATGATGGGACTTGTGCAGGAAGTCCAAAGACGTGGAAGACCAAGAATAACCTGGATGCATATCATCAAGGCATGGACTGGATTACCAGGTGCTAGCCTTCAAGCAATGAGAGAAATAGGGCATTGGAGAAAAGTGACTCGTCTGTGCAGCCTACCATCGCAAAGCAATGATGGTGTGTGACATATTGAAAATTATACTGAATATGAAAACATACAAATAAATACGCTTCTATAATTACATTAGAATAACATCATTATTTAAAGACATGGATCAGCCAAAGTGCCTTAGTAAAAAATCAATTATAAAAAAATAAAACAAGGCATTTACATGCAGTGGAATCCTTCCCTGATATAACTTGTGGTACTCTTCTACTATTCAAAAGTTTGAAATGTTGTTTATGGTGTATATACAAGAGTAGCATATTGAATATAGAATTCAATATTATAAATTACACCACAAAAGGCATTAGGTTAAGGCATTACTAATAGAGAAATTGTCTGATACAGGTTAATTAACAACTCATTGTGACCAATACTGATATCATATGAACAATGAAAAACAATTATTTTTATAATAATATGTTATGTTTGTATTATTTTACATTCATTGTCAAAAGTCATTTTTGTTGTTAAAAATAAAAATTCAAATTCATTTTTTTTTTTCATTCATTTTTCAAAAATAAAAATAAAAATTCAACAAAAACAAAAAAACAGGGATATATATTTAAGCAAAATGATCAAGATCATATTTAAGACACCTTACAATGAAGAATGAATTTAAGACAGTGGAAAATACCAAGTATATACTAAAATGATACCAAGTCACTGTCTATGTTAACAGAGGTCCTGTCACTCCTCTGTCTCTGTTTTCTAAGCCAAAAAAAAAAAGAATAGAATACAAATATATTGATTTGAAAATCTAAAAAATCAGTTTATAATCTGTTTTCAGTAGAATTCACTACATTGGCAACCATTACACACAGTAAATCTGCCAGTGTTAAATCAACACTATTAGAGTTCAATTAACACTGAGGGTGTCAAAATGTAACACTCCCAGTGTTAATTTGACTCTAATAGTGTTGATTTAACACTGGCAGATTTACTGTGCAGGGATGCAAACAGTTGCATCATGTGAAAAAAGTTGCAGGTAAATGATTGTGCATTATATAGGAGTTAGCGAGAATGAAGACATTAACTCACTGGCCAAGAGATGTGTGTGAGAGGAACTTCTGGATAGAGATGGAACAGAAAGAGAAATTCCAGAGCTACTGCATGACTGAGTCATTACTGCATGTGTCTTCTTTGGCTGAGCCAACTGGCAGATCCGAAAACTTGCTTTAGCTGTTCTCACTGCCATACTTAACTGAGAGAGAGAGAGAGAAAGATGAACAAACATATTGGGATACCTGCTCTTTTACTGTTTCTTCTAAAATCAAGGGTATTAAAAATAGTGTATCCTGCTTTTGTTGAAGTAACTGTCTGTCTGTCTGTACAGGGTCTAAAGAACAGATGTGTGAGTGCATGTGCACATCCGTGTCAGCAAAGGGTGCAACTTAAAGTAGCTGAATGCATTCATTAGAAGAAGTGTCCAGAAACATTTGGACATACACAGTAAATCTGCCAGTGTTAAATCAACACTATTAGAGTTAAATTTACACTTTGACACCCTCAGTGTTAATTTAACTCTAATAGTGTTGATTTAACACTGGCAGATTTACTGTGTATAGTATAAGTAAAATATCCAATATATCAATATTTGTACACTAACTTGCTGTACTTACAGCTTCTTCAATGACATAATGACCATTAAGACATAAAAAATAAAACAAATTTCTGATTAACTAAAAAATACTGAGAACTCAATGAAAACCTGGTTTAACCCGTTAAAGCTAACATTTCAGTTCTTCACAACATACCCTAACACTTACAATAACTTGACAGTTTCATATTGGCTATTAAATCATTTATAGTAGTCTTAGACAATTAATAACAGAAATATAAGCCTGTTTAATAATTGCCCACTAGCATACAGAAATTCCTAGCATGTGTGAGTAAAAAACATACCACATAGCTAGAGAGACTGATGGATAACTACCTAAACACAATGTAATGTGCATGTGCATTTAAAATGTGCTATGTGAATTTAAGTTTCATTTATGTGGACACATATTTATATTTTTAGGATGAAGTTATTGTTGCATACTGTCCTACATGTATTATGCTATGATTACTGTAATGTTATTGTCAATGAACATTAAAACTTTATGTAAGGTGACACTACCAACTCTGGCTACTTCAAACATCCTAGCAACTGTCTGCTTCTACAAGATGACAAACAGGTGTCCTCAGGGTTCTATCCTGGAGGGGAAGAAAGTAGTAGCAGTACTCACTGTAGGCAGCAGGAGGCATTCAGGCTGCCAGCCAGCAGCAGGCATGCGGGGTAAAGCGAGTGCACACACTCTATCAGAGGGACAAGCCTTTAATGCTGCTGCACTCACTTTCCATTCAGCAGGCCGCCTAGACAGACAGACAGACGTACAATATGTAAAACAGGCAATAACAGTTTTTTTGATTTGCAGTGAAAATCCCAATTTTGCTTGAAATCTACAATGTAAACAGAAATAACAGATCTTGTTGATAAAATAGGACTGTTACCTGTTGTCCTCAGAGTGGGAGCTAAGCTTTTTACTCTCTGTAAGCCGGGACCAGCGTGGGGTCAAATCTGCACAAAATCACAGATAACTGCCGTGTGAAATAAGCCTTAAACACAAACAAAAAGTGACACATATAGCTAAACACAAAATATTCAAAGTAAACTTGCACTAACAAACAACTGGCTTAGTAAATTCTGAGTGTAACACAGGTCATGCTTTATGTTACCAAACACAGTGGTGGAGTTGTTTGATTTCACAGGAAGCTCATCTAACCAGTACACAGAGCGTCTGCAAATACATGAGGAAAAAACACATCATAGCTATGTCCAGAAGGCATTATAAACAAACAGAGAACACGAAGTTCCAGAAAGTCAAGGAGGTGAATCGATAAGCTAAAACAAAGGCTGCTGGAATGCTTTGAGCAGTATAGAGGCCAACGTCTAACTTCATTTACAAGTTTGCAAATTATTTATTTGCAAGTCTCACTTTCATTGGCAAAGTAATAACAAATTTACTTTCTAACCACATCTGCCTATTCTCGCTCTGGTGCTACAGTGAATACACTTTTTTTTGCACTGATGAATGTGTGTATACATACAGTAAGTACAATTCCAAAAAATTGGGACACTGTGTAAAATGCAAATAAACATATAAAAACAGAATGCAATGATTTGCATATCTCATAGACTCACATTTTATTCACAATAGAACATAAAACACATCAGACGTTAAAAGTGAGACATTTTACATTTGATAAAAAAAATATTAACTCATTTAGCATTTGATGGCAGTAGCACATCTCAGAAAAGTTGGGATGGGCAACATAAATGTGGAAAATAAGTGGTTACTTAAGGCAGGTGGGGACTTGCATGGATGTGTTATATTGATACAATATATGTCAGGGGTGCACACACTTTTTCAGCCTGTGAGCTACTTATCTAATGACTAAGTCAAAATTATCTACCTAATATAAAAATGCAAGACATATATTTATTTATAAATATACTGACAACTTATGTGTACAGTGTATGCTGGTGTACCTTGAGTAACTACATGAACCCATATTGCACAACACAACAGTGTACATGTTTTGTCATTAGCCTACTTTACTCTGATGACTTGCACTGAATGGAATCAGTCAGGGATGCAGAGTCTGGACAGTAGTTGCTGATAAACAGCCTCAAGCAAACCTCCAAATGATCATCAGTCATAGTGGAACCATACTTGGACTTAATGATCTTCATGTGTGAAAAGGCTGACTCACATAAATAAGTGGAGCTAGCTTAGCTAGCATTTTGCAGCACTTAAGCAGAAATTCTGAATTATTTTGATAGTAGTTACACTTGGATGTAAATGGTGGCTTATCACAAACTGGTACACACACACAGACTCAAATGTTAATGTTTTAATATAAAACCTCTGATATTAAAATACGTCTAGCTGACGTGACGCAGACGCAACAAACGCTCAACATGATAACTTACAGTAGCAGGTGAACATGTACTGTTCAGACAGATGCTGTGTGATGGAGCAATAGCGGGGACGGCCAATCACACATTAGCAAGACACAGCACACCAATCAATGAGCTTGTCAAATCAAATAGCTCACCTGTTGGGGAACTTAAGCAGGTTTGGTTTAGGCCGGGCGAGTTGATCAATTCGGGTTGCCATGAAAGAACCAAGGCCTAAGTTCACCAAAGACCAGACACCTGAGGTAAGTACCCTGTATTCAGCTGTATGCCTTACAGACACATGTGCTAGTTTGGGTTCAGTGCTGTAGGGAACAATAAGAACAAACAATGATCTTTAAATGTATATCATAATCCTCATTTTTAATGCATTATGGATATATAGATATATGGATGGATGGATGGACAGGCAGAAACAAGAACAGACATAAGACCACAACCAAACATAAAAGAACAATATTTACAGCTTAAAAAAATACATAGTGAGAGTGAAGAAACATCTTAAGTAATTCATGGTTTTAATAAACTACACAGAAAATATTATAGTATTATAATGTTATGACTACACATCACAAAGCTTAAGACTTAAGTGGTGCCCGCATGGACACTTGGGGCCCCATGCGCAGTGTGTGATCCGCATGAGCAGAGTGCTGGCCCTGAATGTTATTATATAGTGGTGGGTAAAGGCCTCCCACAGTGGCACAGTGGACTAAGACACTGACACTATGATTAGAGTATCGTGACTTTGAATCTCGGTCATGCTGCTTGCCATCAACAGCCAGGGCTCGAGAAGGCAAAATTGGCTGTAAGGAACTTGTTTCCAGCTGTTGTTGTCTCTCTAGTACTATACAGTGAATACAGTCTCTGCAACTATCCTGATTTCATCGTCTTACAAGCTGTCCACATTTACTCTAATATATATATATTTTATATTTTAATCTTTCCTAGGCTTTAAAACAGCTTCATCTTTGTTAACTTCCTGCAGAAGATCAAAGCTTCAAACAACCAGGTGCCATAGAAACTCGGTTTCTATGATGTGTTTTAATTTAAGTCCTAAAAACATTAAACCCATGCAAAATTATTCAGCTGAACCTCAGTGGAGCTTTTACAAGTCATGCTTCTTTCTAAAATGGAAACATAACGCATCTCACACTGAAAAAGGTGACCCTTTCAGCTTTTGATATCGCCTAATGGCCCCAGTTTTGCATGATTACAATACATGCTGCTTTCAGAATATTCTCTACAGTTTCACTGCTTTGCTTTTTCTTAAGGTTGCTGTAAACTTGATTAGGGACAAGGACCACCCCTGTCCCCCATATCTGGTGTCTATGCTTACAGATTAGACTAATTGGAGCAAATGAACTGTGCAACAAGTACTCTGGAGACTGTATGCTTTAATAAGTGAGGACTAACAAAGCTTTAGGCCACCATGTTCTAAAATAATTGTACTGTCCTGGAGGAACTCCACATCATCCACTCCATGTGCATCATTAAAGTTGGTGGTAGTGGCTTAATGCCTGAATAGACGTGGACTTCACTTCATATCATTTAGAAGTACACTACGGATTAATTTAGGTTTAATTTGCTGCATAGTAGGGATGATAATAAAGAAGAAAGGTATGCACATGCGCACTGAGACCTTATAAACATCATGAAGCACGAAAGAGAAAAAATGCATATAAATTAGTGGGAAAACGCACTGTTAAGAGTAACAATTTATCGTATATAAACTGAGCTGCAGCAGTTACCTAATTATATAACGTTACAAGACGTTTCCTGTATTATTTCACAGGGAAACAGGCAATTTAGCTAAGAGGTAACTTATTAACTCTAACGAAACTAAGTCACGTGTTAGGATGTCTTCGTGTGTCTATTGGTTTTTAGAGTATAATGTAAATATGTATCTCTAATATTGACTTTTCTTTCTCCTGTACTTTCTCTTCAAACTCTAATCAACATCTCCGTTACATCGTAGGGTTAACCTACCTGCTGCTACAGGCAGCGCGCGTGCGTTACTATGGTAACAAGTGTCGCGATGACGTTCAGGGCTTGGTTTCAAATACCTTTCTACTCCCTACACAGTACACTACATAGGTCAGGAAAATAAAAGGTTATCCAAACAAATAGTGCATTATTTCTTTCAAAAGAGTGTCATTCTGGATTCAGACACAAACTTAAAACATAAGTGCAGTATTTCGGTGTAAAAAAAAAAACTCTGTCATGACTTTACATGTAAAGTATGCAGGATACATACAGCCGTTTGGGAGGGAGCCAGGTCCTCTTTCAGTTCGCCATGTTTTCTGAAGGCCTTCCTTTACATCATGTGCATTCTGGTAGCTGAAAAAAGACTTTGTGTTTTCGGTTTGCACAATTTTGGAAACAAAATTAGCTGGATTCCTTTGTACTGGTGATAAATAACCATTTTGTCAGAAACTGTTCCCTATTTTCTGTACTGTACAGTACTTTGGGATTCTGCCATGTTCTAGAAGTGTCTGAAAACATGTTTACTGACTATCCATTGCACTATATGTAAGTACAGTAATGTAACTGCAATCTCACAGTAAACCACAATACGAGGTGTAAAAACAATGCAATAACAGACTAGGTGTACTCATAAGGCACCATGTTTGGTTTGCCAGTTGCTGCAAAATGTCTTTGAGGAGGATTACACGGAGTGATGATGGTAGTCTGAGGTAAATTCATTTAAATTTATACTTCTGTGTGAAGGAATACACTGAGCAATATCTGCAGTAAACTTTACATTTTAACGGCTCTGAGAAGGATTATTTATGCTAAGTATGATGTAATGTTTGAAACTACTACATTTAGGAATTATATTCCCCATAATAGTGTTCTATAATGACAATGTAAGGGAATAGTGAATAAGGGACCATTTTGGATACAGCTAATTATACTACTACTACTACTACTAATAATAATAATAATAATAATAATAATAATAATAATAAACATTGTATGGTTGCAATTACATGAGATTATGATTTAAAAAATTCCACTCTTGAGTATGTTACTACTGTAAGTTCACTAAAATATCCATGGTCATATATGCAGGGGAGATCAAAAGGAAACCGGGCCAGCTTGTCCTCTCTGTACCCAAAGCCATGCTGCCCTGTCTGGGCCATACAGTCTGTGGTCTGGGCACATGTCCCCTCAGCCCCCGGACACAGCAGCAGATGGAGCCTTAGGCTGAGCCTTCCTAATGATATTACAGGCCAAAGAGCAAATGTGAGACAGTGAAAGCATGCTTAGGGGAAGGTTAGTCAAAAACAGGAGCACACTGCTGATTGAACTGAGACAGCAGGGCATAACTACACCAGCTGCTATAGCCAATGAGTCGCTGCCTCCACTGGACCCCCCTGGCTGCTGTAGTGATGGGAGTTGTCTGTTATATGGCTGTGGCAGGGGTGTTCAAATTAATCAGTTCAAATGTCTTTAGGTTAGACAAGCTTTACTGAATGCTGGCAAAAAGTCATATTCAGCGTAATGAGAAACTGTAACACAACTACTCTTGTAGTATTACTGTAATTTTACATTTGTGTGGAAAGTATACATTGGCTGTTGTTTTTTTTGGTGTGTCATCACTAACATTAGCTTGGGGGCAAATTTGTTTGCATAGTTTCAGTTAAACTCATAGCCTATGCATTTCCATAGAAAGAGCGATATGTAAATTGCTGATTGGCTGCCATGTAAATGTTCTAGTGAGTAGAAGGAACACATTTTTATATTAAAAAAGGTTTTAATAAGACATACAAATCCAAGATTTTAAACACTGTCCACTCAGTGTATGCTCTATAATATACACCTACAGTTGCTCATCTGTACAGTTTGTGTTGGTTCTCTAGTCCTTCATCCGTGGTCACAGGATGGTGTTGACTGAATAGATTTGGTTGTTGCAATATTTTCACTCCAGCAATAACACTGAGGTGTTTCAAATCACCTGATCCACTCACACCAGCACAACCCACACTAACACACCACCACCACATCAGTGTCACTGCAGTGCTGAGAATGATCCACCATCCAAATAATAGCTGCTCTGTGGGGGTCCTGATCATTGAAACACAAGATAAAAGGAGGCTAATCAATGCAGAAAAAAGTCTGTAATTGTAGAACTGTATGCTCAGTGGAGCTGATAAAATGGACAATGAGTGTAAATACAATTCTGTGGCACACTTCTCATTTAGATGACTCAAAATAATACACTAAACATGCCATGTAATTACTGTATATGTACTGTACATATGAAGTACTGTTTACCTACACTTGACAAACCAGCAGGACACCACTGGATGAGAAGACTGATGGTTAAAGTAATGATGGGATGGCTCATGTTGAGATGCTGCTGTTGCCATGGCAACTGCAGCTGCTCCCGTGGTTATTTTGGAGTTCTCTTTGACCCGTCACTGATGAAATGTTCCAACTCTTCCTGCTTCAGTGCTCTCTACACCTCACACCTGCTCTTACACGGCACACAGCCAAAGCATGCACACACATATCCACTCACCCACCCTCCCACATGCTCTGGCAACCCTCTGTTAAAAACCAGTCAGCAACGCAGAGCTCCACCAAAGAACATGATGTGTTGGGGTTTGGATCGATTTTGTCTCAGTCTTCATCTTCAGTCTCAAGAGAGATGTGCAGGCATACACTTTGGTATGCCAAGTCCTGGACACATTCAGGATGGTACAATACAAGGATGCAACACACATCAACAATTTATATGAGCACTCAGAACAACGTTGCCAGATGTTGACTTTAGATTGCCTGTTTGGAAGAAAAGAGAAAAAGCAGACACGTTTTTTAACAGATCCTTGACAGCAGCACAGAGAATACTAGTTCATCTTAAAAATAAATGAATAAATATTGTGGAAAAACTTGATTTCTGCTCGAAAATGTCATTGAAAAATGCAAATACATATTTTATATTGATTACATATAAAGTGACATCTCCAGCCTTTTTTGTTTTAATGTTGATCTGATGTATCTCAGAAATCTACAATCTCAAATTATTAGAATTTTATATCGAGTTTGAGTAAATTACTATTTAAACAATGCCAACATTAAAACAAAAAAGGCTTGAAATGTCACTTTATGTGTAATAAATATAAAATGCAGGACAAATTTTTCCACAGTATTTAATTTTTTTGAAGATGCACTAGTATACAGTGGTGCTTGAAAGTTTGTGAATCCTTTAGAATTTTCTATATTTCTGCATAAATATGACCTAAAACATCATCAGATGTCCTAAAAGTAGATAAAGAGAACCCAGTGAAACAAATGAGACACAAATATTAGACTTGGTCATTTATTTATTGAGGAAAATGATCCAGTATGACATTTTATATAAAGTATGTGAACCTCTAGGATTGGCAGTTATTAGAGTCAGGTGTTTACAATCAATGGGATGACAATCAGGTGTGAGTGAGCACCCTGTTTTATTTAAAGAATAGGGATCTATCAAAGTCTGTACTTCACACATGTTTGTGGAAGTGTATCATAGCATGAACAAAACAAATTTTTGGGGACCTCAGAAAAAGAGTTGTTTCCTGCTCATCAGGCAGGAAAAGTCCATCTCTAAAGAGTTTGGACTCCACCAAACCACAGACAGATTGTGTACAAATGGAGGAAAGTCAAGACCATTTTTACCCTCCCCATTAGTGGTCGACCAACAAAGATCAGTCTAAGAGCACCATCAGGAGAACACTCAACAACAATGGTGTGCATGGCAGGGTTGTAAGGAGAAAGTCACTGATCTCCAAAAAGAACATTGCTGCTCGTCTGCAGTTTGCTAAAGATCACGTGGACAAGTCAGAAGACTATTGGAAGAATGTTTTGTGGATGGATGAGACCAAAATAGACCTTTTTGTTTAAATGAAAAGTGTTATGTTTGGAGAAAGGAAAACACTGCATTCCAGCATAAGAACCTTATCTCATCTGTGAAACATGGTGGTGGTAGTATCAGGTTTGGGCCTGTTTTGCTGCATCTGGGTCAGGACGGCTCATCATCATAATTGATGAACAATGAACTGTGAATTATATCAGAGAATTCTAAAGAAAATGTCAGGACATCTGTCCATGAATGAATCTCAAGAGAAGGTGGGTCATGCAGCAAGACAACAACCCTAAACACACAAGTCGTTCTGCTAAAGAACGTTTAAAGAACAGTTACTGAAACGTTTAGTTACAGTTATTGCTGTAAAGGGGGGGTCACACCAGATACTGAAAGTAAAGGTTCACATACTTTTGCCTCTCACAAATATGTCATATTGGATCATTTTCCTCAATAAATAAATGACCAAGTATAATATTTTTGGGTTCCGTTTTATTTACTTTTAGGATTTCAAAATCTGATGATGTTTAAAATCTCACTATTTATCATTAGGTCTGTTGAACAGATCCAGAACAGTTTAACTGAGGGTGCCATGGTGGGACCCAGTTACTGTGAGGTGGCATTAGCTTAATAAACAGTAGTTAATCAAAAGGTAGTTTATATATTGCAATACGTATCACTGCTGCCTGCTGCAGACTGGGTTTTGTTCATGTGATAGCCTGTTACCACAGGATGACGTTCACTTTTTTGATGACACCAGTTACACTCAGGTACCCACTAGAACAACCATGATGCCTGAATGTAACTACTGCACCAGTGCTGTGGAAGGGAAAATGTTTGTAAGAAGATAATTTCACTTCATTGTTGTTCACGTACAGTTTCAGATGTTCTGCTGAGATTTAGTTGCTTCTGTACTAGATAACCACTTCAAAAAAATCATATGAACAATTAACATGACAATTATACCACTAAAAGGCTCATACCATGGAAAACTGAATAGTGAGTGTTTCTGTATGACGTACTATGTAAACATTTTCAAAGTACCATCCTCTCTGTTCCATATATGGCATACACAACATGGCATCAACGGCCCATTTTGAAATATGCAGTAACAACACTCATCACATCAGCATAAATGGGTGGACTAAACAGCCTAGGATGTATCAAATGGTTACATGCAAACCGTTGTGACATCACAATCATTACAATTATTGAAACACACTAAAATGAACCCTAATGTTAATGATTTGCATTACTTTTGATCAGTTTATGGATTATGTGACGCTCTTGAAGCACTCAAACATCCACAAAAATGGCCCCGAGTGGCTGAGCGGGCAAAGACGCTACCACTATGACCCGAGGATCGCAAGTTCGAATCCCGGTCATGCTGTTTGCCATCAACAGCCGGGCCGAGGAGAGCAAAAATTGGCAGTGCTCTCTCTGGGCGGGTAGATGGCGCTCTCACTCTCCTTATCACTTTCACATTGCAATGTCAGCTGGCTCAGGCGTCTACTGATTGGTCCAATTGGAGCTGGGGACCCTGTGTGCCTTCCTCCGAGTGCGTTAGGCTCTCCAGTGACGGTGTATCAGCGGTGGTTCGAAAAGAGGTGGTGGCTGCATCACACGCAGCGGAGGAGGCTTGTGCTTGCCTGCACCCTCCTAGAGTCAGGGACAGTGCAAAGTGATGGGGAGAGGCCTAATGGAGGGGATGGGCTAATTGGCTACCTCTACATTGGGAAGGGGATCAAAATTGGCAAAAACCTAGAAGGAAAAAAAAAAAAAAACATCCATAAAAACTCAAAGAATGTCTGTGACTGGTCTAATTCTGTGATGCCAGCACTGCAAAGGCAAATACTGCAGTAATCATTAACAAACAATATATTATTCCACAGTAATGCAGACTGTCTTTCACTTGGAGCACCATTACTGCATGTACAAATAAATGGATACGAACTTCATTCACGCTAAACTCTTCAGTATTCCCTGCTGATGTCATAAGAAGTGTTGTTACTGCTCCTAATTTGTAGCGGGGTCAACAAGAAAATTGCACAACATAGAGATGTATTAAAAATAGGGCATAAACTGTCAATTTATACAATATGCAATTATGACAAACCTCATCGAGAAAAAGGGGAATAAACTCCCTTTCCTTTCACACACATGCACATCTTTAACTCCCATGTACCAACATCACAGCACATATAGACTCGCACATGACATATGGGAGTTGTGACCTATTTTCCAGTGCACATTGTTTGGAAGCTTGAAGGCACCGTCTCGGATTCTGCTTTATGCTGAGAGAGAGAGAGAGAGACAGAGGAAGAGAGCGAGCAAACATGCTGCATTAGCCCTGTCTGGTTCATGCTTCACTTCCCCTGAAAGCATATTTACTCTCTAAGCCCTGGGTCACACTCAGCCTGGCATTTATCCACATTGTGGAGCGTTGAAGAGTGATGCAATGCAGGCTTTTTTTTTTCTTTTTGTATAAAAAGAGTGTATTTTATTCAAAAGAAACAAAGTGTTTAAAAACAACAGTACAGAAAGTCAATTAAGTCATTATCCAGTCCTTATAATCAAAGACTACAGTGTAGTTATCTAACATTACACTCTGCAACAGAGTAAACTGGGACTAGCGTGTGCTAAGGATACAACAGCATTACCTCACAGCTGCGAGAGCTTGTGGGATTTGCTGTTTTGGACCAATTTTAATAATCTGAAAAGGCAAGCATGTTTATTAACCAAATGTCTCTGAGGTCAACCATATCTTCAGGAGTATACAGCAAACAGAGGTAAAAGTAGGTGAGGTGAGGATTTCTATCTGATAATCAGCATCAGCATCATTTCTGGCTCTCCTTTACTTCACTGTAGATCATTTGTAAAATGTGATTGTGCCTATTTTTATGCCTTCAAATGCATGATGAATGTTTTAGTCTTT
Source organism: Crenuchus spilurus (assembly GCA_036984385.1). Classification (NCBI taxonomy): domain Eukaryota; kingdom Metazoa; phylum Chordata; class Actinopteri; order Characiformes; family Crenuchidae; genus Crenuchus; species Crenuchus spilurus. Next base: position 34,087 of record BRDA01002525.1, read on the forward strand.
ACTGATTCAATCAATAGATGCTGCAACTAGCAGAGCTTGAAACCGCACAGCATTAAAAACGTACCAAATTTACTATTTTGTTATTAGTCAAGCTGCCTAGGGGGCTAAAAATCTAATCTAAATCTCATCCCAACAAAAACTGCAGTGATATCTCATTTCACCTCATAATAAACAAGGGCATCCGAGTATGCAGTAAATATTGTTATGGTGGTTGTCATAGTATGATTATACAGTATTTGTATATCTATTTATTTGTTCCCCTCCCCGCCTCCCCCCTTGAAATGTCTCTATTGATTCTATTTACAAAGAAAATCAACTAGTTTGGGGTCATCCACAGTTTTCCACAACATATTTTTCCTTCAGAAGAAAGGTCTTTGCTTTTCTATCTGTTTTGATAAGATCCACAAGTGTTGCTGCTCCAGATACTCAGTTATACTGTAGAAATGTGAGGCAGGGCATTGTCACCACATTTAGCTCAATTTTAGCGTCAAGTTGTTGACAATGACCTTACAGTCTTTAGCACAGCTGTTTACTTTTTGATGGATATTTTATTTAGCACTTTGCTAAATGTGGGAATACAGTAATAGTAATAATATAGTAGATATAAGTATATAAACAACCTAATAAACATTAAACACAAGAACAGGAAAACTAAAACGGTTCTGGGAGACACCAAAACTTCCCTATTTCACCCTTTACCAGGGAAGATTGAGTATCTGGAGCAGCACCATTATTATCTCTAGGCTAGAAAAAATCTTTTTCTTCTGAAGTAAGAGTGTGTCGTCATGGAAAATGTTCAATATAATGGGTGATCCCAAACTTTTGAGTGGTAGTGTTATCCCTACAATCATGAACACGGAGTTCATGTGCTTGAGAAGAGTTACTATGTGCTTGAGAGATCAGTAGTTTTGAACAAAGCAGTGCAAGGTTGATTTTTTTCCAGCTGCAAAAGGTGACTGGGCCCCAGCACTGCTTCAGCCACCCCCCCCCCCGGTGAAGTGCAGTCCTGTGGAAAGGGCGGCTTCCTCTCTCCTGCCAGAGAGAATCGAAGTTGCTGGGCCAGAGAGGACACGGGCGGCGAAGTGGAAAAGCTTGGCTGTAGAGAGGCGAGGGTTTTCTCTTCCTGTTTTCACATTACTCTCTCCAGACTCATGCCTGAGTCACTGGTTCCTGCATTGCTTTTGGCTTGGTCAGCTGCTCTGGGGGAAGAAATTCCATGCACATTCCATTGCCACTGTCCAGTTTCCTTAAGATACTCCAATGTTTTTCAAACCTAATCTCCATCTGCCACATCTACATCGTAATGGTGATCATCACGGTCAAACGTTACCATGTGTTTTTGAAAAGAGCAGAAAGCCTGATGACTCCAAATACCTATGGGCAGGTTTTTATCATTTTATTTCTAAGTTTTTGCCCATTTTTATCCTCTTCCTAATGTAGTAGTAGCCAATTAGCCCATCCTCTCCGTTAGGGCTCTCCCCATCACTTTGCACTGTCTCTGACTCTAGGAGGGTGAAGACAAACACAAACTTCCTCCGCTGTGTGTGATGCAGCCACCACTTCTTTTCAAACTACCGCTGATACACCGTCACTGGGGAGCAAACACGCTCAGAGGAAAGCGCAGGATTCCCAGCTCTGAATGGACCAATCAGTAGACGCCTGAGCCAGCAGACATTACAATGTGAGAGTGATGGAGAGAGAGAGCACTGCCAGTTTTTGCTCTTTTGGGTGGGTATTGGACTGTTGATGGCAAACAGTATGACCAGGATTCAAAGTCGTGTTATGGGCAGTTTTAAAAAGTTATTGACCATAAGCAAGATGTAGCATATAGAGATTAGGCTGAAAAAGGCATTCCTTCAACATCAATAGCCATAATGGCTGCAAAACTCCTAAGACAACTCTGCCTGTTGGCAAAAAAGGCAGTCATGCAGCAACTAGAGTTGGCCGCACTTGTCCACTGTGATAATATATCTTCGCCCCTTCTAATTACTGATACATCTTTTCATACTTTGGCAGGATCACTTTCTGACTAAAGCACACAACCTAAAGATACAGTCAAATCTACAGCTAAGATCTACAGCTAGTGGGGCATGTTAGATTGCATGTGTCAGGAAGGCATGTCTCACAGAACACAGCAGAAAGTAGTGTTAGTCCAGACTTCAGTGAGTTATGGAGAATCCACCATCATGCTAGCATAGCTAAATCTGCTAGCACAACTGAATTTTGGGTGTAAGGAAAAGCAAAAATCTGGCATTCTACCACACTATTTTGTGCAAGTCATTTAGTGCCAAAGGGTATCTCAAGCATGCCCCTTCATGTATCATCAAAAGAATTTTAAATAACCTACAGCACCATCAACCCCCACATTCATAATCGCTCCGATTCTTCACTGCAAAGCAACAGCATTTCAGAACAGATTCCATCTAAATACATGCTACTGCAAGTAGGTTTAATGCAGGCCCTGAGTGTGCATATATAACCCTATGTAAGCAAGCAGGAGTCCAGGCCTGTAGACGTGTGTGCTGGCCTGTGTACTGGTGTGTGTTGGAGTTCTCAGAGTGTCTGGACTACGACCGGGAAGAGCAGGGAGAGGTGTTCAGCACCACGGATGGGCAGTTTGTGGGTGGTGTAGTAGTGGATGACTTCTGGAATTGTGTCGAAAGGTGGACTGTTCTCACCAAGGATGTACTTTCCATCACGAGACAGAGAAAACTTCATATGCATGAAGCCATGACAGCTCCTGCAGACAGAGAAAGTCACAAGATCCATCAATAACCATACATTTGTGCCTTCTGTGTGCTGATATAGGTGAGCGCATTTTTTAGACAGGATCAAAACAAACTGTTTAATAACTGACAGAGTGCAATATATTGATGTCTAACACATTATTATTAGAAATACACACACACACACACACACACGGCTGATGTGCTTTTAAGCAAGGCACCTTAACCCCCAAATGCTCCCCCTGTTTGTGCGTTCACTGCATGAATGGGATAAAGGTATTTTCCTATGTATACAACATAATGTAATATATGTAAGTTAGTTCTTCTTTCATTCATCCATCTTTCCCTAACTGCACTTAATTATGGATTATGGTGTGAATTTCTATTAAAATAATTCTATTAAAACTGGCAAATGAGGAGTTATTGGTATTGCAATCAGCCACTGTGTTCAATTATGTGTCCATCATGCCAGAAATTCCATTACAAGCTTCTGTAAAATAATGAAAGATATAACAACAAGGGAGCGAGAGAGAGAGAGAGAGAAGCAAATGTATGAGTCTGAGATATCTGTTAATCATGAAGAATATTCATACTCCTTCAAGTCTCCTAAAAACAACAATTCTACTCAACTGAATGCAATTAACCATCGTCATTACAAGCATATTCTGTGTGCAGTTACGAGCAATCAATTCACTTATGATTTGCAGGCAGAGAAAGTAAATAAATGAAAGCACAAAAACAATGTAGATGCTATATGAACACCAGGGAAAAAAGGAAATGAAGTGATATTGCGCCTGGTCTCTGAACACTAGCTCTGCTGAGCTAGTCAGGCTTTGTGCAAATGCACATAGCAACAGCTGTACAGGATTAGTCCTTTCATAGAGTGCTAGTGGCATGGACACAGAGAGAGAGTGAGCGATAGTGCAGAACATGGGGGAGGAAGAGGAGAGATGAAGGTCAAACAGGGGAAAAAATAGGGGGTGGGAAAAAGACAACAATGGAGAGGTCCAAGCTATGGTTTAGCACTGACAAATAAATAAGGCTTAACTGAAATAACAATGTGTGTAATGTTATAATCATTACATTATAGCATAAAGTAGGTAACAGTAGGTTTTAACTTGAGTGTCAAGAAATTAAATGGGTGCGCTCGCCTTGCCCTCAAACAGGCTCAAACCTAAAACACAGTATCATACATAACATGACAAAACTGCCTGACCTGGACCATGAACCACTGAACTGTAACTACAACTAAAATACTGTTCAGCCACTGAGTTGTATCTTTACCATCTATATAGCCAATGGCAAGTAATACTCACTGATCAATCAGGCATGACAGGTAAAAACCCTCAAAAATCCTTCACTGGCTACTCGGACCTCATTATTAAGACTTATATGCCTTCACACATTCTTCCCCCATTGTGGCACTAAACCAAATTATGCAGCTTTCACATTTAATGCCTGAAGTCAGGGGCAAAAACTGTTAAAAGTGTCCTCGCAGTGGACAGAATGGGTGATTTTTAATAGGATTAAAATTGATGCCAATACTCACTGTGTATATAGGATTGATGCATCACTACATACTGGCCATCTCATTGGGTACACATACCTTATTTACAACTACTGTCCAAATTACCAGCTTAACTGTCCATACAGGTTCACTTTATAGTCCTACAATTACAGACTGCAGTCCTCCTGTTTCTCTGTATAATTTGTTAGCCTGTTCTTCAACAGTCAGGACCCTCAAGGAGATGTATTATTTGGGTAGTGGATCATTCTCAGCACTGCAGTGACACTGATGGTGGAGTGTTAAGAGTGTGTTGTGCTGATACAAATGGATCAGACATAGCAGGATAGATGGCCTCACATAGCAACTCTACAATAAAGTAGTCCCTCTCTATTTCGCGTTTCGACCTTCGCAGATGCACTGTATTTGTGAGATTTTTGTAAAAACTGAATTTATTAAATCTCTTTCATCCGAAAGATGCTGACAATAGAATAGAAGATTGAGCTTCTCGTCAGGTTCAAGGAACGGAGAATTACTGTATGTTATTAAAATTATCTAGATTTAAGGGTTTAAAATTTTTTTATGAACATTACAGTAAACGTTTTTTAAAAGGTTCTGTACATGTACAGTATGGAAAAAGTTATTAAGGGAGTGGGAAATAGTTAAGTACAAGAGTGTGGGAAAGGTTTTTAAAGCCTTAACATAATGTTTTCCTACTTTGCGGAAATTCCACTATCGCGGGGAGGTCTGGAACGTAACGCCCCACCAGGGTTCGCGCTGGCCGCTCGCCACGTCGCCAATGGCGAACTCAGACAGCGTGTGGCGAGGAAAACATGTCATCAGTACGCCACGCTGGCTAAAAGCAATTTTCTAACGCATGGCGAATTCAAATCGCCAGGAAAATCACAAAATCCGGCAATACTCCACGAGCTGTCCGCCATCTTGAGTTTATCTGCTGCTCCGTAAACACCCGAAATAGCCCGAAGCAACATCGTCAGGAAAATAACCGCAAAATAATTAATGAGACGGGTGGGTCTCTACATGCTGATTGGTTGAGAAGTTTCGCGCGTAGAAAATTATAGTATCCCATAATTCTGTGCGTTCATTGACAGTTATTCCCAGGCTTGTGAGAGACTGTCTCTGGAATAAATAAACAAGTCGACAAAGAGCTGTACACATTGGAAATGTTTTATTTTGAATTCAATTGTTGCTCTATATTTTCCATTTTTATCACTCTTATTTGCCCCACAGAGAGTAAATATCTACAAATATCTGTAAATATGATCAGAAATCCATTACACCAATGGATTTCTGATATGATGGACATGTACATGTAAGTGCATGTGGCTAAGATTGGCTAACTGTGGCTAAAGTGTGGCTACTGTGGCTAACTGTCTTCGCCACAGGTAGCTGTTAAATCTGTGGCTAGTCAAATCCTTATGTGGCTAAGAAAGTTTTAAGCCCCTTAGCCACAATGGCTAACAGGTTTCATGAGCCAGTGCCAACCCTGCCCACGACAAATGAGGACTACTGTATTTTGGTACAGAGAGGAGTTCAAGGTCATAATCCATGCTGCCAGGTTCTTTTTAGAAAGAAGAGCATTTCTCCTGACAACCCATCCAAACAAGTCATACATGTTGAGTCTTTTTCTGCATGTACTGTCATGAACTTTAACATGCTGAGGACTGCTGAGGACTGTAGAGTCTGAGATGTAGCTCTTGGGGTTTTTTTAAGTTTCTCTGAGCATTGCACAGACCATGGGGTTAATTTGCTGGGACATCCATTCCTGGGAAGATGGCAACTCTCTTGAATGTTTTCCATTTGTGAATAATCTTGCTCACTATTGAATGGACTTCATATGGTTTGTAAATGAGACTTAGATTTTTTCTTAGATTGAAAAAGCAACAATTGCTTCTCTAAGAGAAATGCTGATGTCTGTCCTCCTTTGCATTTTGTCAACACAGAAGCTCCTGGCTCATATTTACTCTCCTAATTCTATGGGAACAGTATGAATGAAATTTATATTTCCCACAATGCTTCAGCATTTTGGCATAGTTTTTGATAATGACGTGTCCTGAAATTTGTATGTACCTCATTTTAGGGACATTGTAAGGACAAGATTATTTTTAATACGTCCTCATATATACACCCAAAGAATTCAGAGGGTGTAGTTTTTTCCTCATAACTGTACATACAGTATTATAAACAGAGAAAGAGAGAGAGAGAGAGAGAGAGAGAGAGAGAGAGAGAGAGAGAGAGAAGTCGCGTTTCCATTGACCATGAAATATCGCAAATTAGAATTGCGAATAAAAATGAGCTTAATGGAAACATGACAATTTCGAAAAATCTCACGTTTTTCTATAAAAGTCTTTTGCGCTAAGATGAGGTGGTTTTTCAGTCGTATCGAAATTGGTTTATATCGCAAAAGTGTAATGGAAACACTCAAACTGACTTTTTTGCATTAAGGGAGTCACGTGATCAACAACCGGATGTTTCTATTGGTGAAAAAGACGACGACGACGAAGAAGACAACAACAGAAAGTAAGAGGATGAAGATGACGCGGCATATTTGGAATAACGAGGAGAATCCTTGGACAATGTGCAGCTGGCTCCACTAGAGATCTCACAGCATCACAAAGTTCATTAAAAGTTGACTGTGTCATTCTAAAATGTTGAATCCACAGCTCTTCTGTAAACTCATCGACTACAGTTTCCCAAAAACGCCGCATACGTAGCCGCTCCCAAGTATAAGGGGCTTGTCGCTCCAAAACCTCGATAAGTCGCCATCTCCTCTGATGGCTGATGATGAGCGCTAGTGCCGTGGTAGCAGTATGTATAAAGCTGAAGTATGTGTTTACATCCTGCCGCCATGTTTGTAAAGACTTATCACGAGAACAAACATATTCACATGTGATTTTATAAAAGTATTTCACATTTAATGGAAACACCGCAACTGTGAAACTTGTTTTGTCGAATTGTTTTTTCAACAAAACAGAATATCAATAAAGTTTTGCGCAAAACTGCAATGGAAACACAACTACAGAGAGAGAGAGAGAGAGACAGTGAGGAGTGAGATAGAGGGAAAGGAGAAGAAAAATGTATAAGTGTAAAGCGTCAGACAATGCATGTTATTAAAGTACTCAAGACAGAACATGATATTGCATTTGATGAGAGAGTAGTAATCTGAGCATGTAACTACATCACCTGAAAGACTATTAGGAGCTGCATTAGTTATTACAACCTTGAGTGTGAGTGTGTGAAGGGTGTGAATTTGATTTAATTCTTTGGGAAATGCTTCAAGGAATAAAATAAATAATAATAATAATAATAATAATAATAATTAATAATAATAAATAATCATATTCCACAGATTGAACATTGAATATACAAATGTAAGCAGAGGGACCTCTAACAATTACCCAATAAATATAGTTTTTTATTTATGAAAACAGTGAGGACTTTATATATAACTGAATATAATTTTCATTGACTTTAACATTCAGAATCATTGCATCACAAACTATCAATGCATTATAACTGCTACAGCCTTCTCTTTCATTTGAATACTTCTCTTTTCTACTTTACGTCAGATTAGATTCTGATTTCTTTACAGCCAAACTGGCCAATGGGCATTTGAGTTTTTGGTCAATTTCCATCACTCTTCTCCTACTGTGATCTAAAATGAAGACACCAGCACATTTCCAGTACTTTCTAGTAGCTAAAGTTCCAGACACTGACATTATTTATATGTTAATAGAAGTCTTAATATACTTAAAGGAGACGTTAGTTGCTTGTTTAAATATTCAACTGTCCTTTAATCTGGCTATTTACAATTCATACTTCAACCTCGGTCAATTCTGATCATGCACCTGTACTGCAGAACATGAGAAAGTGTTTATTCTTATATCAGAGGTGTAATGTGAGAAGCACAATGTAGTACCTGAGGGAGAGAGAGTAGTCATTTCTGCTGGTCTGACTGTTCCTCACCAGGTAACTGCACTCTTTACACAGTGTCAGCAGAGCCTCAGCGTCAGAACGGGTCAGTGCACCATGGTACCACCTGACATACGCACATGTATGCAGACACAGACACACACAATAGAATATTGTGAAAAAATTAATAATTTAAGTTAATAATTCATAATTAGATTCAAAAACGTAAACGGTCATATTTTATATTCATTACTCAAAAAGTGACTTTCAAGCCTTTTTTGTTTTACTGCTGATTTTTATGCCTTATAGCTCATGAAAATCAGAATCTCAACTTATTAGAATATTTCATTTAGAGTTTGAGTAAATTACTATTCAAATAGTATCAACATTAAAACAAAACAAAGATGAATGGCAGTGTTTAATTTGGGTTGGGACTTTTTTTATTATTTTTTTGTATTTTGTGTTTTCAAAATGATTGAAAATCCAATAAGTATTAAAAAAAAAAAAACAAAGACATGAAATATGTCACTTGTAATGAATATAAACACGACAGTTTACCTTTTTGAATTCAATTATGATCACAAATTAGCTTTTCATGATATTCTAATTTTTTAATATTCACTAGTTTGTTAGCAATTAGATGAATGTAAGGCTTGATAAACACTGTTAATGATTATGAACATTACTGTAACTGTGATAATAAAAAGAACTAAATCATCTGACACACATCATATTGTGAAAATGTCTTCATGTTCTGTGTAACCTAAACCCTACCTAACACTAAACATGGTAAAATCCCTGTGATACCTTGCACACTGTGGCTTATTACTTTATTACAGGGCTCACCATCCACAAAGAGTCAGTGTGGCTGCATGTTTTCATTATGATCAGGCAGAAACACACCTGACTACATTTATTAACTTTAATCTCAACAGCTTTCTGTATTCTTTAGGATTTTCCATGTGAAGGCAAAATGTTGTGAAAGAATCTTCAAATTAGCCGTTTATGACGTGTAATATAACGTGTGCTTGTAATTTACTTCTGTGTACAAGTGAAGAAGCGTTTAGATTTTTTGTCCTGCACAGCACTAAAAGGATTTTACAAAGGTTCATTCTGTAACTTTAACTTCCTGCAACAAGTGGAGCCTCTTTAGCCAGACAGAACGTGTTCAGTTCTGTTTGTGTGGAACTTATTTAAGAAACAATAAAGGACTGTAACCAAAAATCAATGCTTCAACATTTTATCAACGTGTTTTACACTTATTACATCTGAGGATATGGAATATATGTGACCCCACCAGGGAAAACCAGGCCAAAGTCTTTTTTTTTCAAATTTTTTATTTTTTTTTTTCAAAACAACTTTTTTGTGAATTTAAGTTTTGTTTTTGATCAAAATATGTACTACAATAGATATCTGAGACTGTTATCTTTCATTTACAGCAATAATACTGAGTGGCTAAGTTTTGTCGCTAATGTGAGTGCCACGATATTGACACGCTACCTCAATAAATTGCCCAGTGACTTTGGCCTGGTTTTCCCTGGTGGGGTCACATATAATGAAAATCATCAATTAGCAGCTCAAAATGTAGGGTTTTGGCTTCAATATGTCTCCTCCCTTGTGTGTGTCTGACGAAATAAGAAGTAATGAATCTCTGAATATAAGAAACAGACCCGTCGACAGGCTCAAACTACTGAATAGGTTAATCATCAAACTACCAGCTAGTAATAATAGCATGTACTCCTGCTTGGTTTTGTGAAGTTTGTGTGACCTGTGGTTTATTAATACATACACTTGTTGTTCCAGGGGTAGTGTAGGGTCCACTCTCTCCCCCAGAATGCTGTGGGGGTCGCTAGGCTTGCGCAGGCTGGTGGCCTTGCTGGAAGGAGGGCTGGTTTTAGAGGCTCCGGCTCTCCTCTGTGGCTCCACAAGGGGTAGGGTGGACCGGTCCCAGTCAGCACCATCAAACTGAACTAAACACCAAGACATCAATCACCAAGTCAGGACAAGGCAGAGCTCTCCAGAACTGAAATCCATGTAGCACAAATAGCTAGTCAAGCTGAACAAACCACTAAAGCATGACTGACTATAGTGAAACCGTGTGTGATCCACACCTCACTGCAATCATGACCTATATGATCTGTAAACTGGATTAATTTCTGATTGGATGATGACATGGCTTTGGTCATTTTTGTTAGTCTTCTACGTCTGGTTGACTGGATCACCAGGGGGGCTTCCTCTATACAGACTGACAGCAGGCTATCAGCTAAATCCTTTCTGCTGTTTTCCTTTCAAACTCCTCCTGAAGCCCCCATCCCCCCTCTGTCTCTAACACACATCTGATATACTGTTTTTTTTCTCTTCAGCTGTCCTTCTGGCTCTACTTGGTTTGACCTTATCTCTGTCTTTCTGTAGATGTATTTACAGTGTAATTGTGTTGTATTAACATCCAAAGAGAAAACCCAATTTTCCATCCTTGACATGCTTTTCTATTAAAGCCTAAGTATAAGGACCTTTAAGATATAGTTGTAAATGAGGGATGAACAATACAACATTTATAATCGTCATTGGTATAAGATTAAGATCAACCAATTTAGCCAATGTGATTTTTCACACAATGGAATTTGATCTCCGCATTTAACCCATTCTTGCAGTGAAACACACACACACACACACACACACACACACACACACACTAGTGAACACACAAGGCTGTTAGAATTTGTGCCCAAAGCATAAGGCAGCCCTTATCCACTGGCGCCCGGGAAGCAGTTAGGGGGTTAGGTGCCTTGTTCAAGGGCACTTCAGTCATGTCCTGTCTGGGGATTGAACCAGCGACCTTCTGGTCACAAGACCAGATCCTTACCACTAGGCCATGGCTGCCCCCCCTCATACTTAACATATAGGCTTGTAAGAGCACTGAACACATGCATCATAAAATAGAAACCAATTATAAAGTGCCTGCAAACAGTCAGCGCATAGGAACTGCAAAAACTGCTGTAGGTGATTGTGCCACTGTATTTTACTAAAATCCTTTATTTTTTTATAGTATAAAATGCATTCAGTTACTTTAAGTTGCACCCATTGCTGACACAGATGTGCAAACGCACACTCAGCTTGTTTAGTCCCTGTAGAGAAGTACCGCCAATAAAATAGGACTCTCAGGAGCAGATAAACATGAACCTGTTAGTACCATGTCTAATGCCAGGTGTGGGCTAGATGGGTATAAAGTCCCAGCACTAAGTTGTGGATCTCTGGAATGATGGTTCTCCATCCAACACTGTTGAAGATGGTGATTATTCAACATCCTGACCACACTAGTGGTCATCATTGAATGCAATCAAATCCTCACAGTAATGCTCTAAAATCCAGCCTTCCCTGTACAGTAGACAATTACTCCAACAAAAGCAAACATAAATCCTTTAAAGATGTTTGATTTTAAGGTGTCCAAATACTTTCATGAATATTTTCCTGTAGGCTGTAACTTCTTCAGAAACCTCTGAAAATCAAAATATGATCGATACTCGATAAATGTCAACTATCATGATCTTATATTAACACACATTTTAAAATGATTAGGCAGGATTTGTTAGTGTAAACACCCCCTTGTGTTATCACATATGTATTCAATGCAAATGCTCCAGTACCCAGCCTTCAACCTTCAAAGACAGAGCAGAACAAAGCATCTCTGCTATAAGCCATCCTTGGATAGTTCCCTTCCGGCTTTTTCCATGACTCACTGCCCTGCAGGACTGTCAGACTAATTTAACACTCTATCTCACAGGCAGAGGGGGAGCATACATCGCAGCAGTGCAGTGATGATGACCATGTGTCTAATGGACCTGATCTTATTAAATTATGAAAACGGTTTACTGGTACAGAAATAACAAATTAGTGGACGCGCTGTTCCTTTTAAAATGGAATAGCCAACAAGACCCATCTACAGCTTGGCTAAATGGTGGCTGCTGTGCCTTACATTTTACATTATCTTGCTAGGAAAGTTTTTTTTTTAAGTTGCTATCTATTTAAAAAGGCAGATAGTATATGAAATGTTTACTTTTTTACATTTGAAAATTGCATCATTCACACCTTGGCCCTTAAAGCAAATCTGCAAAACAGCCATTTTTAATTAAGTGTAATGTGTATGTATGTATTTTTATATGTGTTTACTTATTTTATTTTATAATTTTACACCTGATTTTCTCCCCAAAGTACTTTTAGTGGCCAAATAACCCCGGCCCTTTTATCAACTCTCACCATCACTTGCAATGTCCCTGACTCTCTTGGGAGGGGGCAGACAAGCACAGGCCTCAATACCAGTGACTTCAAGAACCTTTTTTTCCCCTGAACTGCTGGCGATACATCGCCGCCGGGCAGCTAGCGTGCTCAGAGGAAAGCGCAGATCCCCAGTTCTGAGGAATCACCCGGCAGACCCCCGAGTTAGTCAACATTGTTTATAGTGCTAGGGAGAGTGCGCCATCTTGCCCATCTGAAGAGAGGACACGGCCAATTCTGTTCTCTTGAGGTCCTGGCTGTCGATGGCAAGCAGCATGATCGGGATCTGAACTTGCAATCCTCAGATTAAAAACAGTCATTTTAAATGTTTATAAAATAACCATGATTTTATATATATACACAGGGGTTGGACAATGAAAGTGAAACAGCTGGTTTTAGACCACAATAATTTATTAGTAGGTGTTTGGCCTCCTTTTGCGGCCAATACAGCATCAGTTCATCTTGGGAATGACATATACAAGTCCTGCACAGTGGTCAGAGGGATTTGGTGATAGGACGTCCTTCTTACCGAATTTTAGGGAGACTGGTGACACGTCCTGAACATATACAGTAAGGGTTCTACTTGACTACG